>PVKM010004032.1:0-56190 GCA_004027735.1 Carollia perspicillata | reverse complement strand
AGCCCAAAAACCTAACTCTAATTACACGTGATTATCGGAGAGTTATCTGCCTACAGAGATGTTCTCATGAATTTAAAACTCAAGTCACTTCTGTGTATACCCATCACTCAGTTTCCCAGGCAAAGAAAACTCAGGTATGGTTCACCCAGAATGATATTTGATTCACTCAGTTACATCATCTTCTCCAAAGACTTAAGAACTTGATATTTCCTTCCTTCCTTCCTTCCTTCCTTCCTTCCTTCCTTCCTTCCTTCCTTCCTTCCTTCCTTCCTTCTTTCCTTCCTTCCTCCCTTTCCTTCCTCCCTCCCTCCCTTCCTTCCTTCCCTCCCTCGCTCTCTCCCTCCCTTCTTTCCAGTGACAACAAAGATCTACCCTTTTAGCAAATTTCCAGGATAAAATATTAACTGTAGTCATATTGCTGGACATTAGTCCTCCAGAACATATTCATTTAATAACTGAAACTTTGCACATTTAACCAACATCTTTTCATTTTCTCCTCTCCCCAGCTCCTAAGAATCATGATTCTGCTCTCTGCTTCTGTGAGTTTGATTATTTTTGATTAAACACATAAGTGAGATCATGCCATATTTGTCTATGTTTGGCTCATTTCACAAAACGTAATGCCCCCCAGGTGTATCCATGTTATTACAAATGGCAGAATTCACTTCATTTTTAAGGCTCGATAATATTCCTTTGTGTGTGTGTGTGTGTGTGTACACACACATTCTCTTTATCTGGTCACTCACCCACCGGCATTTAGGGTGTTTCCATGTCTGGCTACCGTGCATAATGTTGCAATGAACATAGGGGTGCAGATATCTCTCTGCTATAGTGATTTAATTTCCTCTGGATAAATACCCAGAAGTGGAATTGCTGGATCATATGATAGCTCTATTTTTTATTTTTCTCATAGTGGCTTCATCTATGTACTTGCCTTTCAAATCCATTTTTCTACTTTTGGTTCTCTGGCTTATGAACTGCATTTGGCTAGCTGATCTTCATGCTTATCACCCACTTTACGGTTTATTTTATTTCTTAGGTATAATCAGTTTATGGCCGTGGGTGGCTCTGACCCACCTGGTCCCAGACCAGTTTTTCACCTGGACCAACTATGTTCCTGGCCAAGCTGATTTAATGGGTCTCTGGCTGCACTGATGGCTCTATTCTGTCCACAGACCTTGGCCTAGCCACACCATGGCTCAGTTTCTCTCCTGGGATGTGACATTTCCTTTTGGTTCCTCATATCCTCAAAATAAGTTTGGAGAAAGAAAAAGACTAGATGAGTCCATCTCGCCCATATGCTTTTTACGTGTGCTTTCCTTTCTGTAATTCTTCACGTGGCATACAGGAAAGTGTATTCTGTAACAGCCCTGTTAAAAGGTTATCCTAGACCATGGGAAAGGCTTTCCACTTAGAGAAATTCAGGCGCTGCAGAAGGTTGGCGTTGCTGAGTCTGCCTGACTTTTCCATATTGTATCAGTAATAACGTACCATGTACATTTACAAGGTGGGCTCTGATCACATTATCTAAATGAAAAATGGGAATAAAACCAGGCGACGGAATAGAATTCGATAAATTAGTTTAGGGCTTCTCTCGGATTATTTTGTATTATTATCTCTTAGGGAGAACTTTATACGCTCAGGTTTAGATTTTATTTTGTGGACAATCCCAGGCTAAGAAAAAAGAGGCGGGGGTACTACAAAGAAAGCTTATTTTCATTCTTAAGTCATTTGAGAGTAAGCTGCTGGATTGATGACCCATCAGTCCTAAAAATTTTAGAGCATTTTTCCTACAGAGCGGGAAACCCTCCTGCATAAGTACGATATAAACACCACTGGGGTGAAGGTATAAAGAATGTGCTAGGACCACCTCCGCCTCGGACCACGTGAACCTTCGCCAACCGTCCCAGCCACTTCACAAAAAACATCTCAGGACTGGCTTTATGTTTCCTCACTCTCCTTAAATCTGAAAGTTTTCCTCAATGTTGTAATCTGACACTTTGGAGATTACAGGAGAATTATTTCCATTTGGGTCTTCCCGAGGCTTCGCACGATGGTGGTGAGTGCACATATCTTTGGCAACGATACCACAGAGGTGATGCTGTGTTCTTTCCCCATTAAGGAGCATATCGTTCTGATTTGCCTCATTACCAGTCGTACATGGGGTCACTTGATTTAGGTGCTGTCTGCCAGACTTCTCTGTAAAAATACTCTCCTTCATTTGTAATGAATAAGTATTTTGTGGGAAGTTACTCTGAGACTGAAAATACCCTGTTCCCCACCAAACCTTCCATTATTCATATCTACCAGTGTAAATTCAGTTTCCAGTTTGGGGGATGGGTTATAATTCAATATTGTCATTTATGTTCATGCTCAAATTCCCAGACTTGTCTGTTTATAGCCTTCTCATGCAGCTTTCTGTGTCCCTCTGGTATGTACCCGTCTTTCTTGGAGCAGCTCCTTACTTCCGGCACAGCCAGAATTTCAAGGCTCATCTTACACTTTCCCTGCACAAGCTCTGGAGTCAACCATTTCTCCAAGGAGAGCTGGTTTCCTTGGTGGATGGTGGGAGAACTGTACCCCGAGACTGAGATCAGGGCACCGGGTATGCTCACTGCTATTGGGACGTTGTTGGATAGACTAAGGAATTCGTGTATGAATATGTATGTACGCATGCCAGATACATTGATATCTATGTTCATTTCTGTATGTTTCCGTCTATATATTGAAATGTATGTACTCACAGAGATATCTTCAGTTTTAACCCAATGCCACAGAGATTACTTGACTTTTTTTCCTTTTGTCTTATGTTTATTCCACTCTGATGATGAGAAACTATATCCCATCATACTTAATATATTTGCTTTTTTGGTTGAAATTGCTCCCCCCGTCCCATACCCAGTCTTCTGCCGTTGTCGCTGCCTCTTCCCCCTGTGGCTGCCCTCACCACTTTACCTGGGCTCTGACCCCCTGGGCTAGGCTTTCCCTGCTGTCCTTTTAATAGAACACCCCATCCATCAGCAGCAGAATGTACATTCTTCTCAAGCGCACAGAGAAGTTTTTCTAGGATAGATGATATATTAGGCTATAAAAAATTTAGCAAATTTAGGAAGACTAAAATCATAATCAACTAGCCTCTCTGATCACAATGGTATGAAATTACAAATCAACAACAAGAGGAAAGTGAGAGGTTCTACAAATATGTGGAAACTGAACTACACATTTCTAAGCAACCATTGGAATGAACAAAAATAACAAGAAATCTCAAAACAAATGAAGATGGAAACACATTATATGAAATATTATGGGATGCAGTAAAAGCACTTCTGAGAGGAAAGTTTATGACAATTAACACATATATTAAGAAATTAGATCTAAGAAACATATATAATACATATATTAAGAAATTAGATCTAAAAACAAGTAACTTTATACAAGGAACTACAAAAAGATAAATTATTCTCAGGGTTAACAAATGGAAGAAAATAATAAGGATTGGCTCAGAAATATATGTAACAGAGACCAGGAAAACAATAGGAGAATGAAATTTAGAGATGGATCTTTGAAAATATATATAAAACTGACAAAGGTTAAGCTATATTAATTAAGAAAGAAGAGAGGGACTCAAATCCAATTAGAAAGGAAAGAGGAGACATTATAGTTGATACTACAGAAATACCAAGAATCATAAAATACAGCTATGAATAATTACTTGCCAACAAATTATATTACCTAGAAGAAATGCATACGTTTCTAGAAACACACAACCTACCAAGAGAACCAGAAACAAATAGAAAATTTGACGAGATTGATCATGAAAGAGACTAAATCAGTGATCAAGAACTCCCAACACAGAACACTCCAGGACCAGATTGCTTCCCTGGGGAACTCTACCAAACATTTAAAAAATAGTTAGTTTCAACTCTCTTCAAACTCTTACAAAATATTGAGGAGGAGGGAACTCTTTCAAACTTATTCTATGAAATCAGCATTATCTTGACACTAAAATCAGATAAGAATACCACAAGAAAACTACAGAAACTATAAAAGTTACAGACTGTGATCCCTAATGAATATAGCTGCAAAAATTCTCAACACAATATCAGCACTCTGAATACAAAAACACATTAAGAGGATTATATACCATGACCAAGGGGGATTTATTCCTGGGATGCAGAGATGGTTCAATATACACATATCAATAAATGTAACATATCACACCAATAAAATGAAATATAAAATGAAATATAAAAATATAATCATCTCAGTGGTTACACAGAAAGCATCTGACAAAATACACCCTTTCACGATAAAAACACTTAACAGATTGGGGATAGAAGGAACATGCCACAACAGAATAAAGGGCCTGTATGACAAACTCCCCACTAACATTCTACTCAATAGAAAAAGAAAATCAACCGTGTTTTCTTAAGATTAGGAACAAGACAAAGAGGCGCCCTCTTACCACTCCTACTCAATGTAGTACTGAAAGTCCTAGCTAGAGCAATCAGGCAAGACAGAGAAATACAAGGCATCTAAACTGAAAAGGAAGGCATAAAATTGTCTTCATCTGCTGATGATTTGATCCTAAAGGAAAATCCCTCCAAATTTCTGTTGGAATTAATCAAGGATTTCAGTAAAATGGAAGGATACAAAACCAGCATGCAGAAATATATTGCATTCCTTTATGCCAATAATGAAATGTCTGAAAAAGAAACAAAGAAAAACATTTCATTCATAGCAGCATCAAAAACAATAAAATACATAGAAATCAATTTAATCAAGGAAGCAAAAGATCTGTACAATAAAAAAATACAAAACTTTGCTGAAAATAGAAACCAAAGAAGACACAAAGAAATGGAAAGACGTTCCACAGTAATAAATGATAAGAACTAATCTGTAAAAATGACCATACTATTCAAAGCCATCTACAAATTCAACAGAACCCCTATCAGAATACCAGAGGCATTCTTCACGGAAATAGAAGAAATAATCCTAAAATGTGTGTAGAACCACGAAAGACCTTGAGTAGTCAAAGCAATCTGAGCAAACTACACTACAGTCATAGTAATAGAAACAGTAGAGTACTGGCACAGTAACAGACACACTGGCCAGTGGAGCAGAAGAGAGGGACCAGATTAACCCCAGCATATGGTCAACTCACATTTGACGAGGGAGCCAAGAATATCCCATGAGGAAAGGACAGTCTCTTCAACAAGTGGAGGAAAATGGAGAAATACCTACAGAACAATGGAATTGTACCTTTTACTCACACCACTCACAAAAACTAACTTGAAATGGATCAAAGACTTCAACATTAGACTTGACACCAAAAAAGCTCTTAGGAAAAAACACAGAGAGGAAGCTCACTGAAAGGGTTTTGGAAATAACTTTCTGGGTGTGAGGCTAAGAGCAAACAACAAAAGAAAATATCGACAGATGGGCTACATCAAACTCAAAAGCTTCTGCACAGCCAAAGACACAAACAAAAGACAGCCTACAGAATGGGACAAAATTTTTGCAAGCTATATATTAGATAGTTTGCATAAGTTATCCAAAATATGTAAAAAGCTCAAACCACTCAATAACAGAAAAGAAAAAAATGATTAAAAATAAAGAGGGGAACTAAATAGACATTTCTCCAAAGAGGACATCAAAATGGCCAACAGACTCATCAAAAGATGCTCGATAGCATTAATCAACAGGAAAATGCAAATCAAAACCACAAGGAGATGCCCTGACTGGTGTGGCTCAGTTGGTTGGAGCATCATTCCATAAACTGAAAGGTCATGGGTTCAATTCCTGGCCAGGGCACATGGCCAGGTTGCGGTTTTGGTCCCCAGTCAGGGTGCAAGCGAGACACAACCAACCAATGCTTCTTTCTCACATGGACATTTCTCTCCCTCTCTCTAAAATCAATAAGCATCGTAGAAGAGAGTGTAAGGGGGATAAAGGTAACAGAAAGATACAATAAAAATGAACTACTGAAAAGCCAATGAGCATGTCCTTGGGTGAGGATAAATAAAATAAAATAAAATGCCCAGCTAGCACAATAAGCCAGTTTTCATTCAGGACGTTTGCAATACACACTTTGCAGTGGTTGGCTCTCCACCCACACGTCGTCTCATTAACTGAACTATTTTGCAGCTGCTCAGTGACAATTTTCAAACTAGCGAAACCAAAATGTTTTTGTAAAATAATGATTTCAGTGTTTGCTTCAATTTTTAACAAAGAAAGCTAGTAGTTAATAGCAAACTGGCTTTCATTAAATGTCAGTTTACTTTCAAATATCATGTCCTTTCTCTTCAGTGGAAGTAGGTAGGGGGCAGCGTTTTAATTTTGCTTTCACAAAAATTGATTCTGAGCAAACTCACTGAAGGTCTGGAAATGAAAGGTTTTGACATGGCTGCAAGGTCGAGCAACAAAAAAGACTGACTGTAGATTTGCTTTCTAAGAATTCCCTTCGTATTCTCCTCATTTCCAAATTCAACATCACGGAGCATGGCTGTGCGGCTGTCAGCCTCTGCCTTGGCACCCTCTCGCTCAGCAGCTCTGTGCCAGGCGGGAACTACAGAAAACCTCACTAAAGCAGCCTCCTGTTGCTCCGCATGCTGCCTTTATGCCCCATGGGACGCTGTGGTCCTCCTGGGTAGACACCACCTCCCTGCCATCACCTCCAACCTGCACCCATGACTCAACTTGGAAACGCTGGTTATTTATCATTTCATAATTCTTCTTGCTCATCTTTTTTCTACTCAACTGGCAACGACTTCAGGATCAGCCGACTGCTCACCATAGTGATGGGTACGGGGAGAGACACAGAAGGGAGAGAGGCATGGGCTCCGTGCTTTAGCTGACCTTTCGGTGGGAAGGAGAGGAGCACGCGCACCTCAAGGGGGAGCGATAACAGGAAAGGAAACAGTGTGAGATTTCAGTCTGGGCTCACGGTTTGATGGCCAGGTACAATGACTGTAAGTTCTGAGGCAGGAATTACAAATGAAGTTCTACTTCTAGGTTAAATTTTTTTAAATAACAGAAAAAACAAACAATTTAATAGTATACATTTTTCCTCCGTCATTGGCAAATTTTTTGTTATAAAGATGGAATCAAAACATTTGTGTCAAGCTTTCAGTTTTCACGTGATTGAAAGGTGACAAAATACCAATGATGACTGATTTAAGTTATTAGTGAGTGTCTCTAAGTGTTCTTTGGATGGTCTGGTTAATATTTACAGGATAATAAAATAAAGATACCTATAATTATAATCCACCATCTACTTATTTTATAAGATTTACCTTTATTTTCTTCAGTTCAACAAAATGAATAAAAACTACTAAAATTCACAGTTAATATTTTCACGTAATTTTGTCTTGTTAAAATAATTACTTAAACATAAATACATATAGTTGTGTTAGTGTAATGAAGTTGAAAATATTTTTATTAAAGTAGAATATATGTCAGTGTTTTCAATAAGATGTTTTATCCTGACACATTCAAAATTATCTATTTTAATGATGGATAACACAAATTTTACATATTATCACTAATAAACACAAAAGTATCTGCTTTAAGTAAAGCCAAAATTTTAATATACATATTTTAGATATTAAATTTTGTTGAATACTTTTAATTACAGTGAACAGTGTTCACCCAGTTGTCCATGGAAAGAATTTGTCTCTTATTTCATATATTCTGTAAAAGTATAATTTTCAAAAATAAACACGTTTAAGAAGAATATAAACTTTTAACACTGCACAATGTCTCCAGTCACTCTTGGTAGCTGTAGCAAGTGCCATTCTCGATCGTGAAGACTCCCACAGCTGCGCAAACGCTCACTCCCTGAAGCAAGACAAGGGACAGGCGGCAGTCCCAGGGAACGGTGTTCGCTGTGCGAGACTTCACTTGACAAGTTCGCTTCTCCTGTCTTTTATCACATCCTGCTCCTGTGCTCGGAAGCAGTGTTCATATCATACACTGGCTGCCACGAAACTCGGATCATTTAAAATATTCATCAATAGTCAAGTGTGCTGTAAAGAAAAAACGGTGAAGGACGTCTCTAGGGCCTGAACAGGGTTAGTTACAAAAGCAGATGTTTCGGTTATGGGTGGGCGTGAGCTGGTGCTGACGCCTGGGTTCTGAGAACAGAGGTATTCTCATGTTCTTTGGTGAATGGAGTGTGTGTGTCTGTGTACGTGTGAATGTGCGCGTGCACGCGTGTGATACACAGAACGTCTAGAGCTTAAGGTCCTAGGCAAGAAACCTTCTTCCCTCTGTCTTAGGTAGGTTAGCAATTTGGGGACTTAGTCATCAATCAAATTAGGATTGAACATTATAGAGAGGATGAGAAGTGAACCTAGCCTTGGAGAATATATAGGTTTTAGATGGGAAAAGTAAAGAGAAAAAGAGTGTTCTGGGCAGAGGTGACAACACAAACTCCTGAGCAAACTGACTGTGACAAACAACAGGACCTGCTGGACTCGGTAAGAGAATTTCTGCTGTGGGAAAGAAATGTCGTAAGCTCATGAAAATGGAGACTACATGGAAAAAAGGGAATTTGAGTTTATGTACTAAATAAGTGGTTCATGTCCTGGCAGTGATGGGCTAATCATAGTGATTTGGGGAAGATAACAGCTGGAAGTGGGGAAGACCCTGACAAAAGAAACTTGAAAAAGAGAGAAGAGTTAGCAACCTGCTATAATAAACCTAAACAGTATTGATAAAGGCGAAGCTACGATGCTATGTAGCAACAGGGCTGGAGAACAAAGGGAAACTCTTTGAAAGGGAATCAACAGGTTTATGTTTGCTTTTATTATCTTCCAAGTTCTAACATTACTTTTTAAATTAGTTGAGTCCCTTTAACTGCAGACTTCCTGAGTACACGGGACACATGTGTGGGGTGCAGAGGGGAGGCTATAAGGGTTGATTAAAGCCGGAAATGACAGACGAAACTTTTGTTCCACGTTATACAACGTCCAAGCAACCTGCTGCTTCACCTTGTGCCAGCGTTCTTCCTCAAGTCCTTTGTTATATCCTTCATGTTATTTGGTCTTCAAGACAAAGCTAAAAGTTCCAGAAAGCAAATTTGAAGAGGACTCAGATTCAAAAGGGCTGGCAATAAATGCTATTGTAAACCCTTCTGGTGGAGCATGAATGTACAAAGAGAAAATGCTTCATCATTAAAGGGAAAATCATGAGTCATGGCTCCGTTGCACTATCTAATTTGTTAACAAGCACGTCAAATTCTCCCCAATGGCCTAACTCAGGTTACAGTATGTTTCGGACCCTTCCACGGGGTAGACGGCCTTGAACAGGAGAATATTCTGTCGGTGGCATGGGCTGAGTCTCCCTCCTGCCATCCAAAGTGCTTTCCCTCTCACAAGTGCAAGCATTCTGTCCGTCCCGGGCTGTGAATGAGCGATCTGTTTCGGCAGCTGTGTTTCAAAGATTGTGAGTGACTTCTACCGGCATGCTTGCCCTCCCCCACCCTGAGAGTGCTTTTAGCATTCTACAAACTGGCTAAATGTGGTGGAAGATTTATTTAAACTTGTTCCCAACTCGAAATTTGCATATGATTGTATTCTTGATATTTGAGCTCCGAAGATATACTTTTTATTTTGAAGTGAAGGGTGTTTCAAAATTACTACTTGAAATCTCAGAAGACTTGCAAGGCATTAAAATAAATAACACGGATATGAATACAAAATAAATTTGTTAAAGGTAAATCATGGAGGTTAGTTTTATATAAGGCTAGAGAAGGAATGGTATATATGTTTGCGTGTCTATATAAATGAAGGATATAAATACAAAGGAACATCATATATATTTGAATGTGTTTTGTATATGTATATATGCATAGGTATACATATATACATAAATAAAAACACTTTGTAAAGAAGTGATATAATTTTTAAGCAGTGTTATTTTTATGCTGTTATTTTCAATAATACATTATCTCCTCCTGAGGAGCTCAAATCAAATCTACAAATATTTCTTCAGTGCTTTATGTGTTATGTATTAGATCACTGTATACCGCCTCATATAATAATAAAATAACAGGGGACATCAGCATTATGCGAGAGCGCTTCTCATTTGGAAAATAGGTGGTGAGCAGGCTCCTAGGTGTGACTCTTGAGCGGCAAGCTTGTGCTGTCACGCTGTGAACTCCTGCGGACGGGCTGTTCATGACTGCCCAACAAATCTCTTCGAGGAGGCAAGTTTTAATGGGTAGATTAAGTATAATTTACTGACTTCTTGTGAAGAGCCAAGCTTCTTTTTGTTTTAGGAGGTCACTGGTGTAAAGGCTACCATGGCCTGATGAAAAGGAGGCATGCCCCCAGGTTAAGGAAGAGAAGAGCCCTTTTAAAAAGTTCGTTAATGGCCAAGGCTAGAGGAAATGCCCTTGGCTAGTCCCAGGACAGTGACTGCGTTTAGCAGCGGGATCCAGGAAGGACGGAGGAACGGAGAGAGAACTCGTTCTGTGTTGGGAAGCAGTGGAGTTGGAAATGGAAAGATGATGTGCTGAGCGCTGCAGGAAAGACAGGAGAAGAGGACCAGGCTGATTAGTACTGCGGGTAATCCTCATCAGCCCGCGGGATCGCACTGAAGCCTGTGTAGCAGGCTCCCCTTGGTGACTTCCTGGAGGGCCATCTCCCTCAATCCTTCTGGACTGCTGTGGATAGGCATGGGGCAGCCCCAGCAATAGTGGCTGTCCTCTGAGACTTGTCCCTTGACCGCTGCTCACTGTGTATGTAGGTCAACCAGATTTTCATTCCTAGGAGTCTGAAGTGGGACCCGAGGGCGTGAGGACAGAAATCACCCACATCGTGGCTATGTACTCTTGTCCTGGGTACAGACCCTAACTCTGGTATATACTTGACCACTATAAGTCTGACCTTTCCTACTTTTAAATGACGTTAACAATATACCCCTTACAACTGTGTCATAAGGAAAGGAACACCAAAGTATACAGATGCTGAGCTGAAGACATGACAGAGGTGGGGGCTCAGGGAGTGCTGGTTTTGTTTCAGTCCACATTCTTATTATAAGAGTCATGGTTCCAGAAGTTTCTGAAATCATTCTGGAATTTGAGATCTTGGTGAGAGTCAAAGCCAACAAGAACCTTGTTGTATGATAAAAAAGAAGGATACTGCAAAGAGTTTTAGCAGCTGCACCAATTTTGTTTTGCAACTGAAGAGGGGACCCGGAAGGAAGAAAGAACCATTCTGGAAGACGAAAAACGCGATGGCCTCTGTTTGTGAAGTGCTCTGCATTGGCACAAGGACCCAGGGGGGCAAGTGAGGTCTAGAGAGCCCCTTATATTGGTTTTAGAAGCCACTGGGAAACAACCATTTCTTTCACTGGGACGTGAAATCTGAGCGCGATAGCCTGTATTTTAGGGCCTGCAGAACATATGCCTGGGTTAATAACCTGCTGCTCTGACTTCTTTTTCTCGTAATTCCTGAAAGTGGAGCCACTGTCACCTAAGAAAAGAAGTCACATGGGCATAGAATTATGGCAAAAATATTAAAAGAGAAGGTAAAAAATAAAAAAAACTAGCCATTTTTCTAACTTGCACTTGAAATGATGGGAAAACAAGTTAGTGTAAATTAAAGACAGCGGTCAGAACTTTTATAATAATAAGGCACTGTAATCCTTTTCACCAAACTTCTGACCTCAACTTTCATAAAAAATTTTTTTAATTTTCAAATTCCTGCATAGGTAAGAAAGCCTCATTGTATACAGACCATACAAACTCAAGTATGTGGTAAGCCTCCTACCTTCTCAATGACATTATCACCCAGCAAAAGCTTTTGGTTAACATGCGCACTGATGAGAGGCACCACTTTGGGTTCCGAGATAAGGCCCTGGGCTGTCTCCCCGTCACCACTTTCGAAATCGGATATCAAAGCCTAGGGCTGGTATTTCACCAGTGACATGCGCATTCTTTAGGTGCTCTCAGAAGGCAACCCGGGGGTAGTTCCTGGGCTGGAGCTCCCTTATTGTCTGGTTTCAAAGAGGACTCAACAGTCCCCTTCTCTGGTTAGCCTAGAGTATTGGAAGGTCTGTGGAGTCGGCATTGGGAGAGCGTTCCACGGACACTCAGCTCTGTGCATGGAGGCACCTCTCCTGCACGGGGAGCTCGGGAGAACCCCATGACAACGGGAGTTCAGGGGTCCTGTCCTGCCTCCTGTTCCTTCACTTGTATGTTCCACCAGCAGAGCTCACGGCTGCACCCCGCGGCGTTAGTGCTGTCAGTCGACAGGCACCTCGCTGACAAACAGGCCAGTTCTAGGTGTGGGGATGGCACAGTCAAATGTCCATATATTCTTCATTTTTTTAAATTTAATTGAACATTTAAGGTACGTGAGGTGTAAGCGTATACTTTTACACTTATGTTTGTAAAATATTATTTTAATCCTCACCCAGGGAGATGATTTTAGAGAGGGGGAAGAGAGAGAGAAAGAGAGAAACACTGATGTGAGAGCGAAACATCCATCTGTTGCCTCCGTACGTGCCTCAGCCAGGGGTTGAACTCGCAGCCTAGGTAGGTGCCCTGACTGGGAATCAAACCTGCAAACTTTCGGTGTATGGAACGATGCCCCAACCGACTGAACCTCCCAGTCATAGCTATAAAATATTTTTAATCAAACGCTGCACATGTGCTTTTATATCAGTGCCTTCCTTTACTGGCACTAAAACATTTTGAACCATTTAATCCAGGTTTTTTTTTTTTTCATACCACTTCATCTTGCTGTCCAGTGTGTGATATTGCAATTTTTATATCTGGGTATGATGCTGTCGCTGGAAATTTTATCTCAAGTCCCAGCTTTAGGACATTTGGTTTTTTATTCATCCCGAGGGTGCATGTATGTGATTTCTATTGCTCTTTCAATAGAGCTTTAAAAAGCTTGTTTAAAGAGACAACTGCTGCAAAAACAGCGAGATAGCCGCCCCGAATTTGTGCTGTACCTTGCACTGTTTAGAATTATCACTAGAAAGTAGCTTTCTAGACACAATCACGATTTCCAGGCCCCTCCTAATGAGGCAGACAGTGCCTCGTGACGAGGTCTTGGTAGCCAAATCCCAGCAGGGCCCCCCTGCACCTGGGTGGGACTCAGGAAGGGAGGCGCCTGGGCCACACTCTCCCTACGCATGGACTTGGTGGAAAGGGCCAGATGGTGATCTTTTGGGCGTTTTTGGCTCTGTGGTCTCCGTTGCAAGTGCTCGATCTTGCTGCTGTACTAGGAAAGCGGACAGATAACACATCACAATGGGCGCGTGCAAAGGGCTGGGCTCGGCTGCCCCAGCCCCAGAGGTTGCTGAAGGCATCAAACAGGAGTGTGGGTACTGGAATCACTGCTGGGGGAAGGTCTCTGGTCATCTGAGGAAGACTCCACTTTGTTATTAAGCTAACAGTGAGCTGTCCTTGTGTTAAACGATGAGAATCTTGGGATTTGGGAAGTTATTTGGAAGTATACAGAATCTAGCATTGCCCTAACTAATGCAGTCCAGCCTGGGATATGGAGACATCCCCACAGAACTGATTTCTAAATGAGCATTATATTTCTTTGCTAGCTTTCCCCCCCTTTTAAACCACAGATTCTACCAGATGGCCATAAGCACTGAAAACTAAAAGCTGGTTTCAAGCTAAGGTCCTTTCTCCAAGCAGTACTTTTACTATTCGAAATAATGTAAATGACACTGTACTCTGCAATGTAATAGGACTGTGTTAAAAGTCACATATGAGGTGACTGCTTTTCTAGGGAATAATTTTAGGGAAAAATTCACTCTATATTTCAGTGGATGAGGCTGAATAGTTTGGCAGTTTTTATAAAGTTTTGGGAACTAAAGAATTCAATGTCAGGGAGAATTGTATCAAAGTCTGGGTGAAATTAAATCATTTCTACTGCTCAATGAGAACCTATGTTCTTTTTAGTGGGAAAAACATAAACTTTGAATTTGAATAAACTTTGGTTAAATATTGGGTCCATCTTTATGTATTTATTTTTGTTAGTTATAAGTTTATTAATAATTCAATAAAACATTAACAGGATTCTTAGAATTTTAAATAAGTTCAGGACCTGGAGCAATGGTGGTATAGAAATCAGAACTATTTGGTAAGTAAAGTTGAGTCCCGTGTCGGTTATGTGAGGAACTCACAATACTGCAACTGTCCACTTTTCAAAGAGGAGAAAATTAGATGGCGAATTCTGGGATCCAAAAGAGTAAGATCATAGATTCCGCGTACCCTCAGAGAACAGTTATCAAAGAGTGATTTGCAGGCAATGACAAAGCAGCGGTGGCCCTCAGACGTGTGCTGAGGTTTAGTGCAGTGTGATTCCGTCTCCTGGGGTGCCAGGTGCTCCTTGGCTTCTGAGCTTTTACAGGTGCCTTCTTAACCAAGGACACTCCTCCCCAATCTTCGCAGGGTCGTTTGCTTTGTTGTTGCTGTTCTTTAGCTTTCAGCTTCCATGCTGCCTGGGTAGCGGTGCGACGCAAGGCCTGGGGAGCAGCACCCCTCGGCACAGGGTAGGGGCTGCGAAGGTTTAGGAAGGAGAGCTGAAGGGAGGCGGAGGCACTGTCCATTCTGAGGACTTCCAGAACTTCGGGAGGAGTGACTAGGACGGGGCCAGACGTGCGATGGGAAGGGGCTGGGAGGGTCCCTAGACAACTCATTCAGCCTTGCTCATCACTCTGCCCTACAGAGCCATTTAGACATTTTCTTTTCCCAGTCCGGGTCCCTTTCTAAGGCTAATCCTTCAACTTCTACCCTGGACCCCATTCTTCTTGCTTATGGACACTTTCTATTTTCACCTCTCTTTCTCACATTATTTTTCTGTTTATTGGAACATTGAAATCAACATATAAAGATGAGGTTAGTTTCCTATCTTTAAAGTCCTCCTCTTTTCCCCAATTTCCCTTTGCAAATGCCCATTCCTTTGTTTGCTACAATTGTCAAGAAAAATTCTCTAAGCGTTCTTATTCCCACTTTGTCCAATTTCTCCCTCCCTCCTCTGTTCTCTCGTAACACAAAGTAGCCTTTGGCCCCACATCTTCACTCAAAGTTCTCTTTCTTTTCACTGAAAATTCTCCTGCCAAGGTCTCCGATTGCTTCCTTATTGATACATTCAATTGCCAGTAATCAGTTCCTGCCTTACTTGACATCTCAACAGCATTTGACACAGTTAATTACTGCTCCTCCTTGTTTCAGTTTTTTGTTCACTGGGTTTCTGGAATTCCAGAATACCACAATCTCTTGGTTTCTTTTCCACGTCACTGATTGGCCCTCCTCTGGGTTTTTTTTTCCCCCTTCCATTTCCTCCTCACCTCTTAATACCGAAATGCCTCAGGCTCAATTTCTCATCTTCGTGCTTGCTTCTCTGGTAATGTCATCGAAATCTCATTGCTTAAATGCCACCTGTATGACATTAATTTTCCAAGCTATATTTTAAACCTAGATCTCTGTAATTAACTCGGTCCTTATATACCCAAACTTGAATGTGTGAGCTTCATGTTTTCATTAGGTGAAATCCAGGCTGCCACTCATTATCTTGTTTCATAGCAACTCTGTCCTGCCAGTCACTCACTCAAAATCTTGGCATCAGCCTGTGACTCTTCTCTGTCTCCTACACACGGCATCCTATCTGCTAGGAAATTCTGTCGCTTCATCTCCAAGATATACGTACCATCCTCATTGCCCCCACCCTGGTTGGAGACACCATGATCTTATCTTGGATTTCCCCAGTGTTCTCCCTACTCCCAACCCTTCCTACACAATACAGCCTATTCTCAACACACCAGACACAGCGATTACTGAAAATGTAAATCATGCCACTCCTTTGTTTAGTGTCCTACAAAAGCTCCCCATTTTGGAGTAAAGTCTAAATTTCCCAGAGTGCACTACAAGCCCTTCTATAACCTGGTCCCCTCCCCCTCCCATCCCCTCCCTCGGTCTGTTCGGACCACAGTAACCTCTTCGATGCTCCTTCAATAAACAAAATCACTCTTGCCTCGTTGGTTGCTTTGGCTATTTCCTCTAATCTCTTCTCTCAAAAAGCTACACGGAAAATTCCCCAACTCACAAATCTTTTTTTGCAAGTCACCTGCAGACTGAGGTCTCTCCTAACCATCCCACCTAAAATTGCAACCTACTCCCCACTCAGCGCTCCCACACCCGAAATGCCCGCTTTCGCTGTTCCTTCTTCTTTTCCTTGCCTTTTTTAACCTTCTAAGATATTCTGGCAGAGATGTACTTGCAGTGCTCATCAGAAAAGTCCACACTGCTCTCTATTTCCCAGCTTCCAAAGCGATCAGTGTAAGGATGCATGACCAATTTGGCCCAACACAAGTAGAGTAGCACGGGCCATTTCTTAGCCAACAGTCTTTGCCTGCTCTCTTTTTCTCTTCTTCGGTGTCTTGGCAGTGACGGTAGGTGTCCCTTTTGCCGTTGGAGTGGCCACCCAGTACCTAACACACTGTGACGAGAGGGGAAGGAAAATTTTCCTGGTTCAGCCACTGAGAGAGTGTGGTATTTATTTTGAGACTGCTAGTATTAATTACACATATTAATACAATTCTGTAACGTATTTATTGTTTATTTTTTATTGTCTTTCCTTCCCAGCTGGTACGCAAGTGCCTTTTGTGTGAGTGTGTTTTTCGTTCACTAATTTATCCTGAGGGCCAGATCAGGGCCTCACAAGTAGCAGACACTCAGTATGTGTCAGTAGAATGAACGCACGAGATAGCAAAATGTGAGTTTCGTGTTTTTCATCCATGCTCTGAAAAAGCTCTAAGTGTCTTTTTTTTCTCCTTGCATGTAGTTTCACTCATGTAGTTATTTGATTAAAGTGGTGTCTTTTGGAGGTGACTAGAATATTTGCAATGAACATGGCAGATGAGGGAATTCACAGATAGTTTTGGCTTTCTTCATCTCTTCCTTTCATAAAATAAAAAAGCCCCTATCATCACAGTATAGATAGAATAGTGTAGAATGGGCCACGGAACTTGCGTTTGTGCACCAACCACAAGTAAGCATCGAAGAAAATTTCATACTCCAAATTAGATGATCTCTTGCAGCAAACCCCAATCCCACTGGCAGTGTTATACCCATAGGTGAAGTGCAAACAATACGTACGAAATTCTATCAAAACGGCAGCACGGGCTTTTATCGGGGGGCTCGCCTGCAGTCACTGTACGCAGGCCGGTCCCCCTCCAGGGGCACTGCCCGCTGCAGCAGCTTTGCTTCCCGCTGCAGCTGCGCCTTCCTCACAGGGGCATCTGTCAGCCCTCAGTGCCGGGGGGCTGACCGGCTGGAGTCTGGGACCGTGACGGAGGGTAGGCTACAGTGAGCTTCTCCACCCTGAAGACTGAGGTCTGTGCAGTGCCACTACAGGACAAATGGTCCCTACCCTTCTCTCTCCTTAGCCATAAGCCCTTACAACAACAGAACATACGCTGTCACGGACATCCCTGGAGTGTGAACGTCACCGGGTCAGGCCCCAAGGTGGAGTCGTTCACATGAAGCCCCAGGTCAGCAAGGCAAAACTTAAGTAAGTCTCCCAGGAAAGGAAGGTGTACGTCATCCAGCCCGTGCTTGTCCACTCAGTGCAAGTCGCCTGGCCTGCTCCAAGTCTTCCCTTTGGTCCGTAAAAGGGCAGTAACCCCGCTCCAGCCAATCAGCAAACGCCCAGTGTGGCCTCCTTGTTCCTGCCCACTTTGGGCTGTAAAAGTCTCTCAACTTCTGCAGCTCTTGGAGCTCAATTCTACCTGCCAGGTTGGCTGCTACCTGACTCACGAGTCACTGACTAAAACCAAGAAGATCTTAAAAATTTACTCTGCTGAATTTTGTTCTTTAACCATAGAAAAACAATAACTAATATTTGTATAATACATTACAAAACACTTTCACGTGTGCTATGGCTTTTGATCCTGGCACCAGGACCTAGTCGAGTCCTCGCAACACCGTGAGCACTCAATGCTGTTTGTTGGAGAAATGAGCAAAGAAGAGGCTTTTAAAGATAAACTTCGAACACAAATCGTAGGGAGGAGAGGGGCAGCTCCTCCTCTGGATCTTCTATTTTATCATCCGGAATCATTCTTGGCATTTTTGTTCTTAACATAATGCATGTACATTCTCCCCCTGTTCCCCGATACAATTATCTATTTACTCATTTATAAATAGGGGATCTTTCTTCTCCTCAATACCAGTCACTCCTAGACAAACTATTAGGAAGGGCTGGGGCTTGCATCGTGGGCTGGAGAGCTGAAATTCCCTTTTGCTATCATCACTGCTATCGTTATTGCTGTTGTTTCTTTTAATAGAAGGAAGAAGTCATTTCGGAGTCGGATTCCTCTGTTCTGGTCAGAGTCCCTTGAATGGTCCCTCTCAGCTGTGCAGGTGTCAGGAAAGAACCACTGGTCACTTTAAAAGAGTGATGAGGTATTGCCTCTTTGTTTCAACTTGCTCACTTACTGCCCTTCCCCGTGGCCTTACCTACAGTAAATCAAAGACTTTTCCATCAAGGATGGAGCACATATATGATGGTGGTCCCATAAGATTCCAATGGATTACAAATAAAAAGTTTGTTTGTGATGTTGAAAGAAAGGGCTGGACCTGACTAAGATGATGTTTAATTTACTGCCAGCTCAGGGTGATGTAACTAGATGGTGAGGCTCAGCATGCTGCACACCAAGGGCTCCCACTGGAGGCTGGGCCCAGAGCTGGCAGGCGGCAAGAGGAGCCAGCTGGGGAGGAGGGGAGCCTGGGAGCCTCCCGCCACCTGGCCTGCGCCTGCACGCACGCGTGCACACTCCTGCGCACAAACGCTTCTCATTCCTTTAATTGCGCTTTCTCTTCCTTTCCTCCCAGTTCATTCCTGTGTTCTCGTTCTCACTCTCTCTCTCTCCCCACCGCCCCACCTCCCTCTCGTGCCCACTGTTTATCCCTCTGGGTCTCTTTTGAATTCTTCTCTTCCTTGCTCTCCCCTTCCCTCCCTTTCCTCTCTCCCTTTTTCCTTCCCTTCGCTCTCTCCCTTTTCCCCTCCCTCCTCCAGACCACCATTCTCCCTCCACCGCCTTCTCCCTGCACCTGTGATGGACTGATTGCACACACACACTTTATGCTGTATTTTTAATGCACCTTTGCTATGTTTATCTGCACGAATATTTCCAAGTGTGTTTCACCTGCCTGCAGCACTCAGTACAGTGGCCTGCTGTACAGGCTTGTAGCCTGGGAGCAGGAGGCTGACCACATCATAGCCTGGGTGTGCAGTGAGCGAGACCACTGAGGTGTGTGTAAGTGCATATTGTGAGGGTCACACAAGGAAACTGCTTAAGGACACATTTCTCAGAATGCATCCCTGCCAGTGACATATGACTGTATTTAAAGTTTCTCCTTTGAAACAAAGGAAGCCGATTTGGCTTAAAAGGAAGAGAAGTGAGCCCCCCGGTCTCCCTTTCCTGACACTCACTGCATTTCCCACTGATGAACAGAAGACTGGGCCCGAGGCTGATTCTGAGGGCAGAGCCTCTTCTGTAGTGGTGTCCGGCCACTGTCATCCGAACACCTGCCTGGACAGCGGGAAGCCCCACCAGCCCAGCCTCCTGGTCCAGAGGGAGGGTTTTTGGAATGAGGTCAATTTAAATGAAACTGGTGTAATCTTGGGAAAGATGAGGAATAACGACGCCAGCCAGCTTGGCAGTAGAGCAGCACACAGGCCTTGAAACTCCGGTTCTGCTTGCGCCGGTTAACAAAAGGCGGCCAGCAGATCGGACCAGAAGGCTGGCTGAGACTGCAGACAAAATATTACATGTGAGCGGAGGGGAGCTGCCCAGCACCGCGCGTGTGCGTGGCCAGGTGTGGTGGGTGGGACTTCACTCACAGGCTCAGGCCGTGGGCAAGTCTTTGTGCCTCCCCGCAAACAAACGTTCAGGGGAGAGGAACTGATTGGAGACCTGTTTTAAGTCTCTCATATCATCCATTAGTGAACACGCATATGAGCAGGAGATACTATATTAAAGAATTCAATTATAATAATGGTGCTAAATTGTAAGGGAGAAAAACATGGGTTGCTGTGTATCTAACGTGGCATGTGTAAATCGGGGGCAGTTTTTCTGAGGAAGCGAGGTGATGGAATCAGTTTGGCAAAGATGTGGGAACACTACCAATGATCCTGCGGGTTTAAGCAAAGTAACGGGTTTCTGGAGTAGGAGGAGAAAGCCATGTTACAGATTTTGGGCTGTATCCAAAGAGAAATGGAAAGGAGTGACCCTTCTACATCTGAAAGAATGATTGTTCACTAAAAGTATAATTTGGCTACAGTGGGACAAAGAATTGTGTGTGTGTGTGCACGTGTGTAGGAGCTAGGCAACACAACGGATTTGTGAGTCAGAGCAGGGGTCGTTTCTCAAAGTAAGGCAGCAATCCATCGTGCCTTAAACCAGTGAGGAGGCAACAGGTTGGAGAGAAGTGAAAGGGTTTGAGATAAGTATCCAGAAAGAAAAAGCCTCAGGGTTTAGTGCTTTGATGGAGGTCAGGGAGCAATTTTTTAAAAAAAGAATACCCCCGAACTATACTTACGTGGCCCTACCTATGTGCAGGTTGATTACTAAAACTGAAAAAGACATCAGGAAGCATCTGGTGCAGATTTCTCTGTAATCGCAGAGAAGCCGACGCTGCCCAAAGCAGTACAGCGTGTTGTCCCGCTCCTGCCAATGCTGAGTCACCAACAGAACTCGGACTCAGGTCCGCGTCACCTGCTTATCTCATTACGTTTCCTGGACTCAGTGGCGTAGTGGGTTCCCTTTCTTACATACCAATATTCACTTTTGGGTGCTAAATAACTTTCTAACCATACCTATGCAAAAACCTACCATGACATTTTTCAACAACAAAGCCTCAACACTCTTCCTTCTTCCTTGTTTCTTCTAAAAATGTTGGGCCACTAGACCACTAGTTTACAATGACCCATATTAATCATGTGCATGGATTAAATGCTCCACTTAAAAGTCAGTCTTCAATTTACGGGGCATAGCTTAAATCTAGTGTCTACAGCCTAAAAAGTGCATGCGCTCTGATGAACACATCACGTACATTTTTGGTTGGATGCGAGCTTGCAAAGGAGAGCATGGTCTAACTGATCCTGTTTTCCACCCTTCGGGGAAATCTGCAGCCTTGCAGAAGCTCAGATGTCATTACCACTAAAACTTTAGTATTTCCGTACTGCTACACTGAATAAATGCCAAGAACTTGACATTGGAACTTTTTTTTTGGATAATTCAGCCTCAGTGCAATCTACTACAAGATTAATCAAGGGAAACCAAGGGAAAAATGAAATAGATGTTGCTATTCGAATGGCAGCATTTAGATAAAGGGCTGCATAAACATGGACATTTAATTTTATTGAAATTTAAATGAGTTTACTGCTCATTGGCTAGAAGGCCTGTTAATTAAGGCATGAGTGCCTTGTAAATCCTAGATGAGTGCCTATTTGCCACATCCAGTCGTGGCTGACAACAGCCCTTTGTGTGAACTGAAGAATAAATCCAAACCAATTATGTATGTGTAATTATGAATATTGTAAGTGAAATGAGGTGACTATGGACTGTGCATTTTAATATGTATTAGAAGGAACTATTGTGGCATTAATTCTTGGTAATTCTTTGCTAATTATTGCAGTCCACTGGATAATCTACTACTAACTAATCATCTTTTGGGCAGGTTAGTGTAGCCTACGATAAAGAATTATATAAAATCATTGGAATCTGGTCTCCGTGTATAACCAATGCTGATGATTTTAGGAAGTTTGTTCTTCAGTGCAGTGTGTAAGAGGAGCTTTGGGGATACTGAAATTGTCAAGATGTAATCTCAGTATCAGAGAACTCAGGATCTTGCAGGGAGACAGACACAGAAATGAGTTACTATCGCTGTTGTTATAATCAAAAGGCGCAGAGAGCACAACATGGGTAGCAATTCACTCTAATCTGAGGAGTTCTTGGGATTCTTGAACTGGGTTTTCAAAGGTGGAAGGCATATCTCAGAGTATGAAAGACATTTAAATCACTACTTCTTTCCTAAATCATCTATGAAGAAAGCAAAAGAACATTTCTTGAGAGGAAATCCAAGTTATCTAGAGAACTCAGATGCTATTAAAATTATCTTGAAAATAGGTAAAAAAATAACAGGTTGTGTTCTTAGTGTTGTAACAGGACATTGTCTGAATTCTTATCCAATTCTTTTGCAAATGTACTTTTGTTTTGGTTTACTATTTGCTGTATATTAGGGACAAGCCTGTGCGAAATTACATGTGGTCAACATTCAGATTTTATCCTGTGAAGATGCACAAGATTTCTGCTCCATAGAAAGATGACTCTGAAACTTACGGCTTTTTTGCCAGGCAGACATGACATCATTTTTCATGTAACCTAGAAAATTGATTTCAGCTTTTTTAGGGGTCCTGTATACACATAATCTTTCAAATTCTGCTTTGAACCATCTTGACCATCTTGCTGGTTTTCTCATTAATAAGTCAAATATACCCATGACATGTTTTTATTCTATATTTCATAGTTGCATTTTTAACTTATTAAAATTATAGCTTGATAAAGCATAAAGTGGCATTCGTAACTTTGAAATCATGAACCCTTGCTTAGAGAAGTTGGTCTCAGCCCACCAGACAGAAGGGAAGTTGATACTTCTCTTCATTATTTTCTTCTCTCTATTCTCTCCACTCTTTCGATCTCTGGAGAAGTCTCCAGGAAATATGATTAGCCCTTCTGTAGACTCCCAAGACCCTTCTGCTCATCGAAGGGTCCCAGAAAAACAGGCGATGCACCTTTTGGCACCGTCATAGTCACTGATGAAGGTGAGAGAGGGAACAGGTATGTTTTGGACCTTTTAATTTTCCTTCGCACGGCATGGCCCACTTGTTAATTCTAGACATCAGAAGGGTGAACTACTTAAAAGACACATTATTTTTGCGTAAGCTCTATTTTTTCACAAAACATCTGGACTTGAGGCAAAAATACAGAATTTTTAACTCGCTGTATATAAGACAGCGTTTGGATTAAGATGACAATCTATTTTGTAGGGGAAAGTGGATGACACCAGGAAACCTCTTGTTGGCCAACAGAGAACAGAAATGGTGTTTGAACCCTCCTCTCTCTCGTCTGAGACATGGGAACTTACCAGGACTTCTGTTTACTGCTAGTTTTGTTCCTTCTAAAACGAACAAAATATGCACTCTGAGTCTACCATACTAAGCATTTATATTTAATGTGTTATGTGTGTGTTTACATGCAATTTTATCCTCAAGTGTGGCTTGAGATGCCCACATCGTTTCTGGGAAATGATACACTGCCTGTCTGTATATAGGGTGATGGGTTTCTTTATAAAGCAGTTTTTCAGGAAAGACTCATCAGTGATCCTATCCAAGGCTGAGCCCTGTGGGGTGATTCACAGTCAGCATGGCTTCTGCCTTCTGCTGTGGCCTCAGATAGGAGACAGCCAGTCTGAAGTCTAAATATAAACAACTCTTTGTCATTAAAAAAAAACCCACAGCAAGGAAAACCCAATATTTTGATGGGAAAACATGCGAACCTATTTATTCCACAATAGGTGTACATATAAGCTCTCCCCACTACTACTTTGATTTTTGTTTTGTTTTTGGTTTTTTTTTCACAGACATCATTTGGCTATTCAAAGCAATCATTTGCTCAGGGCACATTATATTAGCATTTAGGTCGATAACGTAGAGTATGCAAATTGGATAGGAGAACTACGGTTGCAAAAAGAAAAAAGATTTCCAATCTGATTTGGGAATGTGATCTCCATCTGTAGTTACTTACCCGTGTCACTGCTCTCCAACATGCTTCCTCCGGCCAGACGCACGCGGCTCTGCGGAGCATTGTAACCCTCCGTTGTTAATTTTACAGCCTGTCATGGCTCTGAAGTCTCGCGAGGCCGCCCACAGCAGAAGACAGCCAGCCGCCAAGCACTTACACGTTTGTCTTCCCCTGTGAAAGGGAACGGAAGTCATTCTAGAGAATTACGCTGACTTCAGAACTTAAGAAATTTATGTTATAGGGGCAATCAGCCATAAGTTTTTTCTTTTAAAAATTATTTATTGAATATTGAGTTCATTGGGGTGATAGTGATTAATAAATCATATAGGTTTCAGGGTACAATTCTATAACACATCATCTGTATATCATACTGTGTGTTTACCAGCCCGGGTCAAGTGTCTGTCCATCACTGTTTATCCCCCTTTTACCCTCCTCCACCTCCCCCATCCCCCCATCCCCATTTTCCTCTGGTAATCACCATACTGATATCTATTGTCCATGACCTTCTGTCTCTTTCTCTTAATCCCTTCACCCTTTCCACACAGTTGCTCAATCCCTCTCCTCTCTGACAGCTCTCAGTCTATTCTCTGTATCTGTGAATTTGTTTTCTTTGTTGGTTTATTTTGTTCATTAGATTTCACATATAAGTGAGATCATGTCTTGACTTTCTCTGACTGGCTTGCTCCATGTTGTTGCAAAAGGTTTAGGTTTTATATATATATAATTTTTATTATATATATAATATATATAATATTATATATAATATATAATTATATATAATATATAAAAATAAATATATATTTTATATTTTAAAATAAATATATTATATATTTATATAAATACATTTTATTTTATTTTAAATAAATTATATATAATTTTATATATAATTTTTATTATATGAAATAAAATATATATTTTTAATTATATAAAATTTTACATATATGAAATTTTTTTGCAGCCAAGTAGTATTCTGTTGTGTAAATGTATCACAGCTTTTTTATACACTCATCTACTGATGGGCACTTGGGTACTTCCAAATCTTGGCTATTGTAAATATTGCTGCAATGCACATAGAGGTGCACATATTCTTTCAAATTAGTGTTACAGGTTTCTTAGGATATATTCCCAGGAATGGTATTGCTGGGTCATAAGGCAGTTCCATTTTTAATTGTTTGAGGTATCTCCATACTGCTTTCCACAGTGGCTGCACCAGTCTGCATTCCCCCCAACAGTGCACTAGGGTTCCCCCTCCTCCACATCCTCGCCAGCACTTAACTGTTGATTTATAGATGGTGGTCATTCTAACAGGTGTGAGGTGGTAACTCATCGTGGTTTTAATTTGCATTCTTCTGATTAGTGATGTTGCGCATCTTCTCACATGTCTGTTGGTGATCTCTATGTCCTCTGTGGAGAAGTATCTATTCAGACCCGTTGCCCATTTTTTAATTGGATTGTCTTCTGGTGTTTAGTTGTATAAGTTTTTAATACATTTTGGAAATTAACCCCTTACCAGATGTTTCATCGGCAAATATGTTTTCTCATTCAATGGGTTGTCTTTTTCTTTTGTTGATGGTTTCCTTTGCTGTGCAAAAAATTTTTTAGTTTGATGTAGTCCCATTTATTTATTTTTTCTTTTGTTTCTCTTACCCAAGGAGATATGTCAGAAAAAATATTGCTAAGAGAAATGTCCAATATTTTACTGCCTATGTTTTCTCCTAAGATTTTTATGGTTTCGAGTCTAACATGTAAGTCTTTAATCCATTTTGGGTTTATTATTGTGTGTGGTGTAAAAAGGTGGTCTAGCTTCATTTTTTTTGCATGTATCTGTTCAATTTTCTCCACACTATTGCATAGGCTATCTTTACTCCATTTGATGTTTTTGCCTCCTTTGTCAGATATTAATTGATCATAAAGGTGTCATTTATTTCTGTGCTCTCTATTCTGTTCTATTGAGTTATATGTCTGTTTTTATACTAGTACTATGCTGTTTTGATTACTATGGCCTTGTAGTATAGTTTGATATCAGGTAGGGTGAGTCCTCCAACTTCATTCTTTTTTCTCAGAATGCTGTTACTTATTTGGGGTTTTTTTGTGTGTGTGATTCCATATTTTTGGAATATTTGCTCTAGTTCTGTTGAATATGCCATTGGTATCTTGATAGGAATTGTACTGAATTTATAGAATGCTTTGTGGACATTTTATGGACATTTTAATGATGTTAATTCTTCCTATACAAGAACACGGTTTATGCTTCCACTTATTTATATCTTCTTCAATTTCTCTCTTCAGTGCCTTATGATTTTTCCAAGTACAGGTCTTTTATGTTCTTGGTTAAATTTATTCCTAGGTATTTTAGTTTAATTTTATTTATTTTAATGCAACTGTAAATGAGATTTTTTTAAAGTTTTCCTTTCTGATAGTTCATTATTGGTATATAAAAATGCAACTGACCTCTGGATATTTATTTTGTATCTTGCTACTTTGCTGATTTCATTGATCAGTGTTAGTAGTTTTTTTTTTTTTTAAGATTTTATTTATTTATTTATTTATCTTTAGAGGGGAAGGGAAGGAGAGAGGGAGAGAAATATCAATGTGTGGTTGCCTCTAGTGCGTCCCCCACTGGGAACTGGCCTGCAACCCAGGCATGTGCCCTGACTGGGAATCGAACCGCGATCGTTTGGTTCACAGGCCCGCACTCAATCCACTGAGCTATGCCAGCCAGGGCAGTGTTAGTAGTTTTTTGGTAGAATCTTTATGGTTCTCTCTATATAGTATCATGTCATCTGCAAATAATGGCAGTTTTACTTTTTGCTTTTCAATTTGGATGCCTTTTATTTCTCCTCTTGTCTGATTGCTATGGCCAATACTATGTTAAGTAAGAGTAGTGAAAGCAGACATCCCTGTCTTGTTCCTGAGCTTAAGGGAAGGAAACACTTTTACTTTCGGCACATTGAGTATGATGTTGGCTGTTGGTTTGTCATATATGGCCTTTCTTATGTTGAGGTACATAAATATACACTTTTAACATCTAGCCTATAGCAGGGATGAAAAGAGTAATAATAATTTTTAAAAGGCATTGAGCAATAAAATGTATCATCACTAAATCTGGCCCAACTTTAATAAATAATTGTTTAGAATAGAAGTCCCTTTGCACTCAATTAAACCAAGAGAATTTCTTAATACCAGTGTTCTTAAATCCATCTTGAATTGAATTTATTCTACTATTACACAATACCTTATTTATCGGACTTTGTTCAGGAAATTCACTGTTATTTCCCTATATCAAGTATACAATAACAAGCATACAACCTCAAGTGCAAAAGCTTTATTTTTATTGCTGACACTATTACCGATGTCCCCAAATTTCCCC
This sequence comes from Carollia perspicillata, assembly GCA_004027735.1. Taxonomy (NCBI): domain Eukaryota; kingdom Metazoa; phylum Chordata; class Mammalia; order Chiroptera; family Phyllostomidae; genus Carollia; species Carollia perspicillata. Next base: position 28,979 of record PVKM010004032.1, on the reverse strand, counting down.
TTGTTTGTCCACCTCCACCAAGTCCCCACCCCCCCTTCCTTCTGGCCATCACCACACTCTTTGTCTGTCTATGGGTTGTGCATATATGTGCTTTGGCTAATCCCTTCACCTTCTTTCATCTGGTTCTCCCATTCCCCTGCCCTCTGACAGCTGTCAGTCTGTTCCATGTATCCATGCCTCTGTTTCTACTTGTTCTTGTTAATTTATTTTGTTCATTAGATTCCACATATAAATGAGATCATATGGTATTTTTGTCTTTCCCCTGACTGGCTTATTTTACTTAGCATAATAATCTCCAGGCCCATCCATGCTGTTGCAAAAGATAAGATTTCTCCTTATTTTTTATGGCTGTGTAGTATTGAACAATTTTGATGAAAACACTTGTAAAATGTATTCTGTCACACCTGGTGTCTTAAATAGCATATGCCGAATAATTAACACTTTTTCTTAATGTAGTCAATATTTCCCTGGAACTACCAGATGGGACCAGGACTGGTGCAGTGAAGAAAAATAGTTACAGTAACAGCAATACATACTTGTACTTTTACTTCGATCCCCATGTGTTACTGAATGATTTCTGAAAGTACCTCAAGGGCATGACCCATGTTCTAAGAGTAAAGGGATAATTCTTTTCAAATACTCTATGGTGTCTTTTTCTGCCCCTGATCTCTTAGGCGATAGAGACACTCAAAGGTTCCTCAGCTCAGCCACTGCTGCTGGCCCTGCTGCCTGTCCCCCAGGCATTGCCCGCTGTAACTTTCATACTGCCCCCTTGTAGTGAGGTGAGATGTCACTACAATGACCACTGTCTACTGATGCTTCATAACTGGCCACTGCTTCTGCCACCACCGAAGAAGTGAAGGCCGTCACACCGTTGCCCTGGGTGACACGCTAACTCCAGGACCTCTCTCTGTGAGATCTGCAGGCTCCTTTTAGGGCAGGGTCATATCTCTGCAGCTGCACTTGAGACAGGAGGAAGATATTTGCCCATACTTTTGAGTTCTTTTATTATAAGAACTTGGAGATTTCACGCAGGAACAGGTCTCTCACTTTTTATTTACAGCCTTATTGTTCCTTAAGAATAGACTAGTGGCGACTTGGCTAAAGGATAATACAAGTAACAGACACTGTGGAGTGCCCCAAATTATCTTTTCTCTAGGGTGTTTTAAGGTTGTTCTTTCAAATAGATCACCTCTGTGTGCTTCCCTAGCCCCTCCGATATGCCCACAAGTGGCTGAATCTCAGTGGGAACACCATTTAGGCTCAAGGCACTAGAGAAACACCTGAGAGTTGCTATTATTATGACAAATTAGCTCTTTCCTGGGAAGCTAAATAGTGGTTAGATGCCGACTGCCCGATTGCCAGGCTGTCAGCTGTGTGGCGGTGCCTTTTAGTGCTCCCGCCTCTAATTGCATGTTTTCAATCAATTACAATTTGACAGCACAGCTCACCAGGGTTGGTGGTACTTCCACACCATGAGTCTAAAAGTATGTTCAAAGATCTTATTGAAGTAGTTCTCAACATTTTTGAAATCTTACAATTTTTAGCAGCATATGCTAACTTATCAGTAGTCTCCTAAAACAATTTGAATGAGGTTTCATTATAACACAAATAGTGCTTTATTATGACATCTTAGAAAATGTTAATTATCTCTCTGTTATCTTGGACCCACTTAAACACATCACCGTTGTGCTGTTTTCTTTGGAACTGTCCATTTCCTTTACCAAGCTCACTCATACTGGATCACATTACGGTAAAAACAAACACTTCCTTTGAAATGTGTAGCTTTGGATGGCTCTAATTCATGGCACAGAGCTTGCTCGGCTCAGCTTTCCACATGAAAGATGTCTCTGAAACAGGAGGGCCACAACCCAGTGAGACAAAAGACTGGGGTGGCCCAAGTTGAAGAGAGCCACACCCCTGACAGAACCCCGCTGCTTCCACCAGGCTGTCCTCCAGCTTGGTGGGTGTGGACACCAGGGCTGCACATCTGTCCCAGTGGTGTCTATTTCCGAGGCCCGATCTACACTTGCTCACGTGCTGGGCATGCTGAAATGTTGTTCTATATCATGTATCTGGATAAATACTCTGGCTCTAGACTGCATGATATCTAAGATCTCTTTCAACTCAAACACTTTGTGTTATAGAGTCAGAGACTGGAAGCTTGCATTAGACCTTCGGGACTGCAACTGGACCTTTAAGGTCACTTCAAGGTCATTTATAAAAAAAACTTCCTTCCTTACCTTCCTTCTAACCTCTCCTAAGCCTTTTCTCGATGAGTTCTGTCTATTCCCTTGGCAATACTTAATAATAGTAATACTACTGGAGTCAAGAGAAAGAAAGCTGTATCTTTCTTTTCAAGTCATTTTTATACAAATCAATCTTTTGATACACCAGGCTTCATTATGAGTTTTGGCAAATTTGAGAAAATGTGAGTAAAATTTAGACCTTTTTTCCAACCACAGCCCCTCTAAACTGCAAAACGCTCCAAAAAGAATAAGTGCTGTGTTTTTGAGTTTTTCCCCACAATAGGGGTAACAATACAAACACGTTACTCAATAGCCACGGTTGCTAAAATGGTTTCCTTGGGCAGCTCAAATGAAATACCATAGACTGGATTAAAACAACAAAAATGTATTGCCCCAGTTCTGGAGGCTGAAAGTCTGAAATGTGGGTGTCTGCAGGGCCATGCTTCCTCTGAAGGCTCCAGGGAAGAATCTTTCCTTGCTTTTTCCCGGCCACTGGCGGCTGTCAGCAATCCTTGGTGTTCCTTGGTTTGTCACTACACCACTCCGATCTCTGACTCTCATCATAGGTTCTTCTTCCCTGTGTGCCTTCTGAGTGTGGGTACCTCCCAGTCCAGGCTGGCAGTGATTTTGCTGATATAAAATCCTCAAAAACTTTGTTCATTGTTTTATGCGGTGAATGGGGTAGAGGCCATCAGACGAGAGCCTTCCATAAACCATCCCTGGATAAACCTGTTTTTATTCTTGGCTTCTGTTGAGATGGTTGATTGAATTCACTGAAGACAAGCTGATTCTGTCCAAAAAAAAAAAAAAGGCTCTCCAGCTACACCCTGCAAGCTTGGGAGTTCAATTTGTGTTGTAATTTAGCCACATGTAGGATGGGTCTTTAGGTTTGGTTTTCAGAAATCTCAGCCCCTTAGCTACAGGAGGTAAGAATTCCTTTCAGGGCACACATTGAACGTTTCAGGTCATACGCTGAACCTTTCTGGTCATATATGCTGCAAATGAGCTGGGAATTGGAAGCACTGAACTTATCCTTTTTGCACTTCCTCCAGCACAGGTAGGAGCAATGAGTCACTTTCATTAGTATATTAATTAGTTTGACAAAAATGTGCTAAGGTATCAAATACACAGTCACCCAGAACCTCATCTTTTCTAGACAGCTGATTAGTGGCATGCAGTGGTGGTGTTTGGCATTACCTTTGTGCACACGTCATTCCACAGACTAGCAGCACGTTCCTTAACTCTAGTGCCCTTCAATCTAATTAGCTTAGGGAACCAATTCCAAAGTCCCCAGAACCAACCCAGAAAACTCATCCTTAAGACTTTGTTCCTCCAAAACCATTCCCAGTACCAAGATCTGTGTCAGCCAGAATGCTCCAGAAAAATGGCATCACTGGGATGTGTATGTTAAGAGACTTATTTTAAGGAACTGGTTTGCAGAATCATAGGGCATGGCAAGTTTGAACATTGGGGGCAGGCCGGCAGGTTGGAAAGTCTTAGGCAAGAATTGCCGTCTTGATCTTAAGGCAGAGTTTCTTTTTCTCTCAGGGAAACTTCATCTTTTGCTTTTATGTTCCTCCAACTGATTGGTGGAAGCCCACTCTACCAAAAATAATCTTCATTTAAAGTCAAATGGTTGTACGTGTTAACCACATCTAGATTAGTGGCAGAATGAATACCTGGGCACTGTGGCCTGGCCCACTTGCCCCATCAGACTAGCCACAGTTGCAGAGTAGAGACAGAGGTGTCAAGAGAAGAAAGGGCCCCCACCACAGCTAGCTGTGTCTCCTGCTGTGCTCACAGGGGTTCACTGTTGTTCCAAGGAGGACAGGGCATAAAAAGGTACTCTCCCAACAGAGCACAAAGGTCACCAGACTCTCTTGAGAGGGGAGAAGAGAGTGACTGTGAGAATACTTTGACTTTTTCTTATAAAGCATTCTTTAGAATGTTTTTCACATAATATTGTGGAGGACTTACAGGGAAAAAAAGGGGGAAATCCCCTCCCCACCACGAACAGCTTCTCCAGCAAGTACACATGTGATTCCAGCTAAAAACTCCTTCCAGCTTCCTGCTAACCCACCCTTCTGCAGAAAGCCGGGGTCTACCACCCTACACCTGCTGCTTTTTAAAGCTCCACCCTAACACACTCTCTCGATGATGGCCCACGTTCTGCTAGTTTCTTCTGAAGGACTATCTGGGGGTGATCGTTAAAGGACTTTTAATGCATTGGCTCCAGGCTCCCGAGGAACTTTTCCCTGGGTTCCCATTACACTTCCTAGGTTTGCCAGCGCACTCACCTTTCAAAGGACTTGCACACCGGTTCCCACTCGATACCCCTCGTCCTCTCGTTCTGTTGCTTCCCCGAGTGGTTCTCCCTCCTCTCCTTCCACTGTCCTGCCTTCTGCCCTCCTCTGGGCCACGCCCTGTGTGACTGAGTTCCCAGTGGTGCGGGGTGTAGCTGGAGAACCTCTTCTTTTGAAAGAACAAGTGTGTCATCTTTGTCACCCTAGGCACCTTCCTGAGCTTCCTCATCTCTTTATCTTTTCCCTTCTGCTGCTTTTTAAAGACACAACAGTGAGATTTTTTGTTTTTTACCTTTTATTTTTATTTATTTTGTTATTAGCAAATATTGGCTTAGGTTTCTTGATATATATTTTTAAAGTGTTTGAGTTGATGTTATATTTTTTTACTTAAACACTAAATTAATAATGTGGTATTGATTTTTCTTGCCTGTGTCCGCCACCTTCTCTTACCAGTCGTCACAGGATAGCTTTCTACTCCACCTGGACTAAACTCTGGTCTCTCCTGATGAGACCAGGGCTGCCTTGTGGATTGGGTACAGCAGACACAGGGCCCCGAGGACATGATAATTTTAGGGGCTCATGAAAATGTTTTAATATCAGAGATAAAAAAACAAATATAGTGCAGCTGAGACTGTATTACTCTCTATGCCAACACAGGGATATTTTATATATACACACACACACACACACACACACACATGAATAAACAAATATAGTCTACCCTGGATTTCACAAAAAAATGAAAAAACAAATATAGTCCATCCTAAAATATATTCATCTTTATGCCAACGGTGATTACATAAAGCCTATAAATACATACATATCTATGTATCTTATTTATATAAAATGAAGTGCATCTATGACATGGAGCAAGGGAACCACAAAGCCATGGGTGCCTAGAGCCCGTGGAGGCAATGCAGACCAGACCTGGGTAACAACGTACACTTGAAAACACACAGACAGGACTGAGTTTCTCTGCTCTGCGAAACCTCTCTTACGACTTCTTGTTGCATTCAGGGTAAAAACCAAAATCCTTCCATGCGATGGAAGCCTTTAATACTTCATTTTATGTCTTTCTCCCTCAATTTCACTGTTTTGTTAAATCTGTGCTTTCAGTTTCTGGATATTCGTAACTGTGTCCACCTGGGGCCTCTCTGTCAGAGATGTATTTTGAGTTGTGTAGTATTAATCGCCTGGCTATCCGATTATCATGAACTCGATACTGTTGTTCCCGTTCCAGTGCACGCACAGTGCGCACAGGAAAGCGCCGTGTCCACTTCGACTCCCACTGCAGTCTCAGGGCCTAGCGCACCTCCAGGCACGGACTTCCACACAGTGTTTGTAGAACAGACGAACAGCCGTGAATTGATCAAATACACAGATACGTTTGAGAGTTTTTAAGAAAAACTAAACTAAATCATTTCATCATACAGTATTTACATTTTTGCACACTGACCTCTAATTTCCTTTTCTTTTCACTCGATTGTTAGAAATGGTATTTAACACTATACAATGGTGAGCTAAAGTTTAATGGCAGACAGGAGAACTCAAGGACTTGAAAACACAAAACCCATGAAAGTAAATGTTAAAATCTTATTAATTTTAATTTAATATTTAGGATAATTAGGCTTTTTAGGAAAAAAGAAGTCATTAGGGTCATTCTTATGAAATATATTCTCCAAAGGTATCTTCAATACTATTAAACATTTTACAAATTAAAAAAAGATCTCTTACGTAAGAATTTTCCTTGGAATTTCTTTCACTGAAAGTGACCATAACTTCAGATACAGACTGATATTGACCAACCGCAGGACTGTGACTCAGTGTCCTGGTTGGTCCATGTCAGGTAAGGAAACTCAGCTCATTCCAGGAAAACCACATGCATCTTCTCTGGTCTGGGCTCAACTACTTCAGCGAGTGTTTCCCTCTAGAAAAAGGGTACACTCTACTTTTTCCTGTGCAACACTGTGGGTGATGGTGAGTTGGTGGCCTTACTTGATGAAATCAGACTCAGCAGATCTAAATTCAGCAAGGTGTTAATGAGTGTGCTCCATGAGGAAAAAACGTCTCAGTTGCTTGTAGGAAGGCATCTTGGACCTTCTGCCTGCCCTTGAGACAAAGAGTTTTCTAAGCATAGAAGCTGGATGGAACGTTTGGAAGCAACTCAGTTTGCAATACACCAGAGATAGCTCCAGGAAGAGAGGAAGGAAGGGAAAATACTAGGGGGTTTTCATATGGTGTATGCTATTAACTTGGAGCAATTTTAAAGAATGTTTCTTATTTTCCTTTATTTGAATTTTATTTTATGGTGGGAGGAACATGTAACATGAGATTAACTCTCAAGAAATATTTAAGTGTACGGCATGTTATTGTCGACTACAAGTACCATGTTCTACAGTTTATATATTGTGCTTTTGAACATTACTCTGACTTTTCTTTGAATTTATTTCTCTGTCCTCTAAGGGGAAATTTTATTTCTAAAACAAAAGGCCAGAATTCATCTCAGCCGTGTTATATTAATACAAGCTAGTAAAGTCTATTTTATCTATAGGAAAACACACACCAAATCATGCTATGTGATGAAGTATAGGGGACCTGAAACTTTTAGGAATAAGGCCAAATAATAAATGCCGTGATAGTTCTCAAGGGCCATTCCCAAGGTAACAAATCCTGAAGCTATAGAAAGAAGCAGTTTGTTCAAGAGTGACACAGATACAACATTGCTCTTGCAAGGAGTGAGCTAGGAGTTAGGGTGTTTCTCTTCTCAAAAAGAGGTAGGTCACCATAAGTGCTTAACACCATAACATTCTGCCTTTGATTTGCCTCTGGGATTCAAGGCTGAGAGGTCTTCTCTGTGATTATGAAGGCTCCTGTGTATTTCTGCAATATTTCCGGTTTATATAAAAATATAATTCCATCTCGAGTGTCAACTACTTATTTAAAAGCTACTCAGCAACATCAAGTCAATTCGATAATAATTTTAAAATATTGGCTTCATTTCTATTATTAATATCCATAAGGAATTCAATAATGTAAATGGCTTCATCTATTATCCATTTTATCTACGAAGAATGTTATAATCATAAGACCATAGCAGATGGTACTTATTAAACCCCAGGCACGTGCTGAGCAGTCCCGTTTTTGATAGGCTAAAACTACACTGTGCTTTTGTAGCACCAAAGCCCATGCAAGCCATCTAAGGCAATGTGCGCTACTGGCTTCTTGAACCAAGAGGTCAGCACTTGCACCTACTGATCAGTTCCGTGGAATTAGACAGTTCATTGGGACTCAGTTTCCTCATCTGTGAAACAATAAAATGAGGAGTCAGAATGAGCATTTGATTGTATTTTCTCTAAATTGCCTTCCAGTGCAAGCATTCTATAATTATTAGTAACATATCTTCATTGCAACTTAAAATTTTCTCATCAGTAAAACACTTAACTGCTCATTTTATAAATGTAACGTAGGCTTTTAAAGCCAGTGCTGGTAAAAAAAAAAAAAAAAAAGCAATGAGAATCCAATTTGATGGAAGTGAACAAAAGTATGCAAATCTGACATATTGCCTTTATAAGTATTAACAAAGAATCAAATATTGTACAATTCCCCACTCTCCAAAGATTCCCAAATAAGAAAGTACAATTACAGCTTTTCATGCATGGTACATTTCTCTTTCCAATCACTGTATGAATCAGTAGCACAAAAAATAAGTCCCCTTTGAAAGACTAAGTTAGCAACTTGCCTCTCTGTTTTATTCAAATAGCAATAACTACTCATTTTGAAGGAAAGACCTAAAATAAATGTTACTGATTACACTTTAGCACTAGTGGTAAAAGTCAGATTTTTAAAGACAGATAATATCTATAAAATCCATCAATCGAAAGCTCCATTTGGGACAGTGTAGATTATAATTGGGGAAATATGTACATGGGCATTAAAATTACCCAAATACTGTAAATGCAAGGTCATTCTATGAGCTGCAGGAATCTCTGTCTTCGTGGGTGGAGAAAAAAGCAAATGACATTCTGACTCCAGCGATCTGGGAAAAACGACAGCTACAGGTAGAGGACCTATTTCCGTGCTACATAGGTTAATTTTCTGGCAGAGACACTCTCTCTGATCTAGTTAAGTTAATGAGGCTTCTCTTCAATTACACCAATTTAGTGGGCTTTGCTAAAGCTTTGGAGGCTGTCAGAATTCTGCCAACAATAGATACTTGAAGTACTTGAAGAGGGAAGAGTAAGTATTTCTTGAATAATCAGGCTCTGTTTTCAGAATTATTCAATGTCTGAGAACTTTAATATATATTTATTTTAATGGCTTGGGAAATATTTAGAGTTTGATAAAATGTTTTTCTCATTTTTTCTCCTCAGCCTTTATTATCATTTTGATTAAATAGAAGTGTGAGCTTTGTAAGTATATGAGTGTCTAACCACTACATTGTACACCTGAAACTAAGACAGAATAATATTAAATGTTGACTGTAATTGAAAAATATCATCATGGGGATATAAAGTACACCATAGGGAATACGGTCAATAATATTACAATAACTATGCATGGTGTCAGATGGGCACTAGACTGATCGGGATGGTCACTTAGTTATAGAACGTTTAATCATTAGGGTGTACACCTGACATTAATATAATATTATATGCCAACTGTAATTTTAAAAATATAAAAAAACAATTATGAAAAAACACTATAATCAATAAATCTTCAACATGGGGGGGAGAGAAAAATAAAGGAAAAAAGGTGTGAAGAAGAGAAAAAACACCTAGCCATTGACGCCACAATTATATAAAACCTAAGAGGTAAGAAAAGTGGGAGCCAAATCAGGGACGTATGCCTCTGCTAAGATTTATCTTTCCAGCACTGGCCTCCTGCTGAAGAAATCTGTCCATAAACCCATTCTCACAGACCACTGTGCAATAAAGGGCAATGCACAGACCTGTTTCTAAGTAAAACTGTGAATCGGGCTTAGTTATGGTTTCCCATTTCATCCCCCTTTTCCAAATTCAAGTATCGGCAATGTCCCCTTCCCAGTCTTCACATGAACCAGCCTCCCTCACCAGCCACGCTGCTCCCCAGACTGGCTTTTCGGCAGGATCTGCTGGCCTATCATCTGTATTTCATAATTAACAGATTGCACTCATATTGGTAAGAGACCAAAGGGAATAAGGCTCCAAAACAGCTCATTCTTTTTACATCCTGCTGTTTTCATCATTTTATCAATGGTTCCTAGACATGTGGACTTTATAGTCCAGTAAAATTTCAACAACAACCAAGATGGGGATGTGTGGGGGGCAGTAAAACAGAGCTATCAGCTTGGCGTTTTGGGACTAATAGGAAGAGAATGTGGGGACACACATGCTAACATGCACACACACACACGTGCTATAAAATCCAATACATCTGTCCAATGGTACGGAGATGAGTGGATACGAGGCCCTGATGCAGAGCAGGAATAGGTGCAGTGTGTTTCAGGGTGGCCTTTCCCTGCCCCCTTTTCTCATGAAGCATCTGTGTCAATCTCCCAGGACACAGAGTGCCTCATGGGACTTTCTGGCTGGTCGGAAGCTGCCGCAATGGAGAATGAGGCCCGATTCTTGCTTTACCGTAAGCCTTTCCTGGCATTTTTATCACCATTCAAGGAGCAGCTCCTGTAATTATCTCTCACTGCCATTAAAGGGTGTTTACTTCCCATGTACTGACGATCCACAATTTGAACCAGTGTGGCACGAGCCCACCCCCCTCCTCTCGATGGGGAGGGAAGAATGTAGGAGACAGTGTCTGGGGGTCTCTGAACAGCTGGCTTCGCCTTCTCCAGAAAGGCTGATCACCTGTCCCATTTTTTTCCTTTCTGCCAAGTAAGGTAATTAAAATATAATAAAATATAACTATGTTTTAACATTATTATGAAAATCTTAATCTTAAAACAAAAGGACACCCTTTTACCAGTGTTTGAAAACCAGAGAAAGCCATGTTAGTGAATGAAGATGCTCTCAATTTTATTTGCAGCTCACCGAGCTACATCGAAGTTATGTGTTAATACCCTGATTACCTAGCTGCCAGCTTTGATCGCACACTGGTGAGCACTACCCTGCCGCCTTTCTCTTACAATATATTGACAGGCACCAGGTGGCGGTAAGGAAGCACATAAAACCTGGCAGCTTTCATCTGAAATGAGAATTCATGAATTAAAAAAAAAAACCCTCCTGTGTCTCAAAATTCAATTAATGTGATTATTAGGAAAAATTAGTCACTATAATAAAATCAAGTCTATAGAACAAAAAGCAAAAACAATATAACCCTTCAACAGTTGTTAAAGTTGTTCAATTTTTTGGTATATTTTCCCCTCATCTCCATAGTCTCCCATTTTTTCAAATGTCTAATTTAGCCCCGAGTTAGGCTGTTTTAATGTTAAAGTCAAATCGTAACTTCTAACTCCCTTTCATTTCTCTGCCTGTCACTATTTTTGTCTGCTTGTTTGCCGAAGTCCCTCCATTTTTAGTTCACCTTTCACTACGCTTACCTGTGTGATGAGACATGGCCATCACCCCTCCTCCTTCCCCGCTGCCTGCTATGGATTCTTCAAAGCGACGCCCCTGCGAGCTGGTCACAGCTCTACCCCACTGAGTCGACAGAACTGGATCAACTCTTTAGAGTGTTACCCTTCTCATACGCCCCTGCACTAAGAAACTTCATCAGGTAACGGTTCTCAACTATGGATTATGAAGAGGAGGGAGAAGAAGAAGGTATGAGGCACGGGGCAGCGTATAAGTGCGCCTGGTCTGCCATCACAAAACACCCCAGACTGATGGCTTGAACCGCCGAAATTCAAGCCTCCTAGTTCTGGAGGCTGGAAGTCGGATAGTGGGCTGCCCACAGAACAGGGTCTGGGGAGGAGTCTCTTCCCAGCTTGCAGAGGGCCACCTCCCTACTCAAGCTTCAGTCTATTGCTCTTCTTATAAGGGCACTGACCTGATCAGCAGGCCTCCACCCTAGGGATCTTACCTAGACCTAAGTACCGGCCAAAGGCCCCCACCTCCATAAACCATCACATTGCGGGTTAGGGTGTCCGCATATACATTCTGGAGGAAACATAAACATTCAGTCCAGAACAGGAAAGAAGGTAGGGGCCAGGAAATTAAAGTGGAATGCCAAATCTACAGCGGTTGTTATTAGCCTAGTTATTTTGTGTCACTGACTAAACCAGATACCCACAGGATGGTGACTTTCACGTTGCAGCAACTAGTCTAACTGTTCTCAGTCCTCTGCTGGAGAGAGTAAAAATATCGATGATTCAGTTCTTCCCTTTCATATTCTGAATTAACACTTCTAGAACGGGGGCAGATGTTTGTTTTACTTCTTCAGGTGATACTAAAGTCAAGTCAGGTTTGGGAACCAGTGATTTAACCAAGATAGGAAGGGACATCACTTCGACCATGGTGTCTCTGGAGATGTAGTTCATTCTCAGCTCAGTGGGAAAATGAGAAAAGAAATACAATTTCTTTTCTATTGGGTTGTATTATCTTTAGATACACTTTTTAATGTATGAATTACTAATTTATAAATTTTTAATATTCCTATTTAATATGAATAAAATTTTAATATTAATTTTAATATGAATCTATGCTACTTTATCAGAGTTATTAGAGCCTTTTAGGAAACCTATCTCCTCCCCAAGCATTTATCTATAGAAGTGATAACACAAATAGGCAAAAGAAATCCTGTACTCATTCATTACCATAGGGCATTAGGGCTGGAGCAGACCAGAAAGGCCGCCTATGTCATTGGTTTTCAAATTTAGCTATAACTTAGTAGAGTGCTGTGAAATCAACATAGGGGGTTGTGAGCAACATTTTTTTAAAAACAATATTTACTGATTTTAGACAGGAAGGGGGAGGGGAGAAGAGGAGAGAGAGAAACATCCATTTATTGTTCTATTTATTTATACATTTAGTTCACTGGCTGATTCTTGTGTGTGCCCTGACCAGGGATTGAACCCATGATCTTGGTGTATTGGGATGACACTTAACCAACTGAACTCCCCAGCAAGGGCCCCCGTGATTTTTGTTTTAAAGAAACAATATAGGATAAGACAAATGGGAAATTAAAGTATCACATGCAGTAAGGGTGATTTATGGAAATTTTATGAAACTTTTGTGTCATGGGAAACCTCTTGATTGTGGGTGGCCATGTTTGGAAGTCGCTGGTCTAAATTGGTTCTCTCTCTTTACAGAAGGGAAACGTGGATCCCAGAAAAATTAAGAAAATGGATTGTATTCACACAGCTAGTTTGTGGGAAAGCCTGGACTGAAACCAGGCTTCCTGAGTCTTCTCATATTTGACTTCCTTTTGGGGGGTATCACGTCACAGGAAACAGATGACTGAAAATGTGAGTTAGGAGAGTGGAGGACATGAAGCATGTCTGTGAGGGGTGGTGGTGTTTACCTCTTAGTATAGAAGGTGAAACAGATAAATAGAATTACTTTGTAGGTCATGTTAAATAACAGACTTCAAGTCTGAGGCGGTTACAATATAGAAAAGATAAAATTCAAATCTATCATTCCAATATAAGCACACTGAATTCTGCTACTTTTCGTAGTCATTTGATCATTTTCTGCACTGTTTTTTGTTTACATATTCTGTTCTTCTCTTCTATCAGAATCATCATCCATCTTTATTAAACAGAAATCATTGTTTTGGGAATAAAGTTTTAAAGTGATAGATTGGGATAGGAATGGGACTGGAGCCAAAATACAGGTATGTGGCTATTGGAATCCGGCAGATAGATGATGAAGTCCAAACTAAGTTAGTGACAATGATCCATGAGACTATTTAGATACGCAACAGGCTGGACTGGGGAAGAGACCGACTATAGCGTGGTGTTTCTCAATGTAAATTCCCTCATTTGCATCTTAATCACTTGGGATATTGTTTTATTTTTAATTGTGGTAAAATACACATAATATAAAATTTACCACAGTTACCACTTTTTAAGTGTAGAGTGCAGTATTCTTAAATATACTTAGCATTATGTAACCAATCTACAGAACTTTTTCAATTTTTTAAAAGATTTTATTTATTTATTTTTAGAGAGAAGGGAGGGGAGAGAGAAAGCAAGGGAGATAAACATCAACATGTGGTTGCCTCTCACATGGCTCCCAACTGGGGACCTGGCCCAAGACCCACGCACGTGCCCTGAGTGGGAGTTGAACCTGGGACCCTTTGCTTTGCAGGCTTGTGCTCAATGCACTGAGCTACACCAGCCAGGGCAAACTTTTTCCATTTTTAAAAGTGAACCTCTATACCCAGGAACAGCAACTTTCAATTTCTTGCTAGCCCCCACCCCTGGCACCACCTTTCTACTATCTGTGTCTTGAATTTGACTACTCTAGAGACCTCGAATCATTGTTCATTGAGTCATACGCTGTTTGCCATTCTGTGACTGGCTGATCAGCATAATGTCCTCGAAGTCTTTATCCATGTTGTGATTTATGTCAGAATTTTCTGCCTTTCTAAGGCTGAATGATATCCTTTCTATATGTTGCAAGTATATACCACATTTAGTTTTACCCACTTATCTGTTAATGGACATTTGAGTTTCTTCCACCTTTTGGCTTTTGTGAATAATGCTGCTAGGAACAGAGATGTACAAATAAGTTTTCAAGATTCTACTTCCAATTTTGGATATACACCCCAGAGTGGAATTGCTGGATTATATTAAACTTTATATTGTTAGGTGCTACTTTGGCTGTATTGACATGGGTGAGATCTAGGAATGTGCATCTCAACATACTTGTATATGGCGCATGTGACGCTTAGACTCTGTCAAGTTTCAGAAGCACTGGATTCATATGTGAACAATTTCTGGTGTCAGCAATAACCAAATTATTTACAACCTAATATTGTTCCTGTCTGGTAGTGAGACGCAGATCCAAAGATTAGGGAGTTGGGGGAGTCGAATATTTGGAAGATGGCTGTAGTTGCTCTGGGAAACATTTCCTTACTACTGACGAGAAGCCCCAGATGGCCTCTGGTCTCTGTAATTGCCTCTATTCATTTAATCACTTGACACTGAAAGTTTCCTATATGCCTGGCAGGAGTCTGTTAAGCTCTGGGAATGCAAAGGTGAAGGGAGGATTGTATTAGACACGTGAGTCAATTTGCTGTCATACTCCACTTCTCTTCTAGCACAGCAGTCTCTCTCTCAGCCCAGGGAACCACAGGCTCCCTGACACTCTCATTCCCCCGCCCACAAGTGAATGGCTGAGAGCTGGACACCTGCCCGAAGGACAATCAATTGATCAAGATGCTCCCTCGCCAGAATTTGAAGGAGACGTAATGTCTCTAGTCAGTAAATTGTGGAGTAATGATTATATGAACTATGGCTTTATAGCCCGGTGATTGTCACAGCACCTTTCCAGCTAATCCCTTCGTTTCTTAGTTTACATGTCCCTCCCCGAAGAAGCCTTTGCTGACATCCTAGACTACGTTAGATGCTCCTGATGTTTTATTTTTCTGGTGCTATGCATTTCCTAAGTCACGATGCATTGTGATAAGCCTTAGATTTCAAACACTTACTAGTAATTCTCTTCCATTTTTCAAACTGAAGATATAGCAATTGTCTTTAATTATACACTGTCCATATTTTCATATTTGTCCATATCTATTAGCAAATCCTGTGAATATTACCATGAACACCTATACAAACCCATCCAATTAACTCTTCATCTCTACTGCTACCATCCTAGTTCAGGTCACTGTCATCTGTCACGTGAACCACTGCAATAGCCTGCTAACTGGCTTCTCTTCTTCCACTCTGTCCCCAATACAACAGCCAAAGTCGTGTTTTGCAAATAGGAATAAGATTTTGTCACATCACCACTTGAAGCTCTCCAGCGGTGTCGCAAGGCACCTGGAATAAACTCCAGACACAGTGAATTGCTTTCAGGTCTCTGGTCATGCTTACTTCATTTCTACTTTGAGGCTTTTCCTTTAGCTTTTATTTCTTTCTGCAATGTTCTGTGGTTTTCTCTTCCCTTGGCTAGCTGGCTCCTTCTTGTCATTCATTCTCAAGGCCACCTTCCCAGAGACAACCTTCCCTAATGATCCATCTAAAAATCACTCAGGCACACTTACAAGTGTGTTCATTCTCTCCTGGTTCTTACCACTGCTTGCCATTCTTGTTTCTTTAATGTTTTTACTGCTAGTGTCTCCCAACTAAAAAGGAAGCTCCATGAGCACTGGACCGTGGCTCTCAAATTCAGGTTAGGATCCCTGTAGCCTAGTCAATTCCTTCGGGGGCGTAATGGGATCTCAATAAATACTGAAAGAAGGGACTGTTGTAGAAAGATACGATCTCTAACCTGAAATTCCTCCACTGGCCACAGATTAGAAAGTTTACTAAGTATACTCATTCTAAATGAACAGAGAAGCTCACCAAGGAAACATTTCATTTTTTACCAATAAGTATGTATAATTTCCAGCTTTTTCTGAAATCCCTCATACTAGGGAAGAAAAACCGTTTTCATTGTTACATATGTCAGCCAGAATAGGAACAGCTTTAGACAGAAGAAGTCTAGAGTTGAGATCTTGTCCTCCACTGATCTCCTTGGAGGAAAAGATAAATCACTTAACCTTGGGCACTCTGGCTCTGCCTTGGGGTTCATCAGACTGACCTCTCTGGCAGGGATCACACAGTTAACTAGTCAATGTCCATAAAGCATTTGGAAAATGAACAAGGCTACAGAGATAATGGCGATAATAATCTTTCACTGACACATGGTGTGAGCAAAGGAAAAAGTGGAAGAACAAGTTTTTTTGTGCTATGGGAACTTTTGTGGTAATGTGTGGTTATTTCACAAGCTTTCCATTATATAACCTATCTTTTACTCTTTGGGACTCAGACCCTCAAATTGTTGCCTCCTTTAGGACAGCTATCCTAATATTATTTTCAAAAAACCTATTCTTCTGGTTTGGACTGATTTTCTACTTTTCACTTGCATTCAGATTGTCGCCTTGTTATTACAGTGCTCTCAGAGAAGATGTAAAACACGCACTTAAAATTACTACAGACTGAAGCCATCCAGGTGGCTGTTCCATTCAGATTTAATTTGGTGAAAGTGGCTGGAATGGTGGTGCTCTGTTTGTGTTTATAAAGGAGCGGAGCCTGTTTGCTGGATGCCTGATTGCCTTCTGTCCTTGGTGGTCGTATTGTGGAATAACAAGGATCTTAACCATTTGCTGTCAGATGTAGGGCTGCCTCTAGGACAAACTTTATAGAAACGGATGTACTGTGGTTTAGCCACCATTTTTTGACCTTTATCCCTTCTTACTATTTCCTTTCTAGTCCCATGTTCTCATAACCCTAGTACCCGAGAGAGGAGTGCCACATAAACTTAAGTCGACAGCACCCATGTTTCACGTGTGTACCCTTCCATAATGGTGCTTTAAGGAAACTGTAAGGATACAGAGACATTTAGTAACCCAATGGCATGGCTTACTACTGAAGAAACTGTGAAAAGGTTAGTAGTTTAAGCAGGGAAGTTTCCTGTGCCTTGTGGATAATGTCATACAAGACCGTCTTATCCTACCAACATTATCGTGTTATAGAACTGGTCCTGTTTCAAGTTCAACAGTTGGGTCAAGGCTGAATTTAAGACATTTCTCCTCTTTGATTCATTTTTATATCTTTCCGAAAGTTACTTTATCAGAGGCGAGAAAGAATGCTGTGCCTCAGTACTTGCTGCTAGATTTCCCTTGCCCTTTGTTTCCAGGAGAGTTGTAAATTATGAAGTGTTGCTGTTGGACTGAACTTAGATTCAATAGAGAAAGTATCAAGAGAGTAAAGAGAGTAAGACCTACAATGACAGGACGATAAAAAAAATAAAATTCACAATATCCCAAATTTGAAGAGACACTAATAAACCTGAAACTCTTGCTAGCTTCAGAGAAGTTATAACCAAGATACAATTTCCTCTGAGGTGCTCTGTGTCCTTTAAAATGTCCAGAAAGTCATGTAACACTGTGCTTTTATTCAACATGCTGAAAAAATAAAGTTGTGCACATATGCAACCATCAACATTGGCAGAATATAATTGTCTTACAAAAATTCTAAGGAGCTATTACTCAGAAAGGAGTGAGTTATGCTTTTTAATGAATTGAACGTTTCAGAGAAGTGTCCATCACGGCAGTTGGGTATCCTTGTTCATTCTGCGTCCAGGGTCCCTTTCATAATTAGGTGTGCAAAAAGAAAACTCAGCCTTCCCAAATTGCAGCAACTGTTTCTTATAACAATAAAGGGCTGCTGCCATAGATCTTCAGTCAACAGACAATACAAGAGAAAATTGGTCTACTAAAAAAGTAACAGTAGAGCTTAGGAGACAGGGACGGTAGTGGTAGATTTGTTAAATAGTTATTTTGACTCTAATCTTCCTAGAGGACAAACAGGATAGAGAATATTTTTTATTTTCTTCCTTCTTCTTGCAAAAGAACCCATGTTGTGAAAAATCATATCTATCCAAAACAAAACACACCCACGCACACATGCAATCCATATCAATAAGGTAGGCATTTGTGTAAGGAAATAGGTAGGCAGCCAGAATCACACGATTAGGGAAATAAGTGGGTGCCTTCTTTCTCTTCTAGGGAACTTTGGACTTGTCACTTTTCCTGCTTTCTCCTGACACATCCACCGAGCTCACTCCTTTACTCAGCATCAGGTTCCAATGTCCCCTTACGGGACAAGCCATGTGTATAAATAGTACCATAGTCAACAGGACACCGTCTCCTTCGCTGCATCTTCTTCCCTCCTTACCTTACTTTATAGCAACTACTAGTACTGGATGTTCGAATTTAACATGGTTTACTTTCTGCCTTCCTCTACTAGAATTTAGGGTTGATCATGGCATGTAATTCATCACTTTTATTGACTCTTGTATACTCAGAGCCCACTACAGGGTCTGGTACATCGTAAGGGCTTACGAAATACTAGTGGAAGTGAGCAGATGAGTTGTTCAAAAATCACTGATGCTGGGCAATACCAATCTCTCCATTGTTTACTGAATGTTGTTTTAGCTCTTTTCCTTGAGATTCACGGTATAAAGAGTAGTCTTCCAAACCATTTCCCTCAGTTTCTAGTTTATTTCTAGTTTATTCTTTCTAGTTTATTTCCTGTCTTTACTCTATAACTAGCCAAACTGGACTACCACAATTGTGGTTTTCAAATGTATACTATAGTGTAGTGGGGAAAATACTGGTTTTAGATTTAGATGAATTTCTAACTTAGTTCTGCCTAGTTGAGCCTTGTTTTTTTCCTACTAATAACAGAACAAGGCATGGTTACATAGAGCTGCCTAAGGAACTGTGTTCTTTGTTAATAGTTTTCCATTAAGTTGACAATATGTGGGCCTGAAGTATGGTACACTTCTTATGACATTAATAGGGATCTCTCTGACCTCCAAAGCAGGTACTGCCACCCACACATAGCCTATAATCTCATGGACGTGTATAAGAAAGTAGAAAATAAAGAGGAAGTCCCCTTTTGCTGCTATTATTCTCAGCTCGGGTGAGTCCACGTCATAGTAGGTCTTCATGGCAATGTTCTTTAAGAGAAACAGTTTTGTCATATCCTATGGGCCATGCAATAGGCCAGGTCAAAAAAAAATACTGTAAGGATAGCTGTCTCATTCACTTGGAGCCAACACCTCTTTTAAATGTAAGGAGGATGCTTAGTTATTTTCACATCCAAAGAGGTAGCCATCATTCTTCTACCTTTCGCCAGTGGGCTCAGGAATTAAATGCACTATTTTGAGGCTGAAGGCTCTATCACCACTGCTTGATGGTGCTTCTAGAATTTTCAGCTCTCTGCCACATGTCCTGGAGTGGTTCACCCTCAACAGAAGGATCCCACCCTGAATCTTCTCCAGTTTCTAGGATTCTCAAAGCCTGCTTGAATTCTGCCTCAGCGTGACTGATAGTTACTGCCTGACTACATTTCCTATGACTCGTAACAGGTAATATAAAACAACACACTTCAGGGTCTTTACGTTTTTCCATGATACTGTGGTTCACATCTGTCCATAGTCTCATTATGAGAAGTAAAATCACAGAATCTGAAGAAAGAGCTGGTCATGTTAGAATGATGATGAATCTGGTCCAGGGACCTTGAGGGTTAAGAACTCTTCCCATTCTGTCCAGTCATTCGGGGGGACGTCATCCAGCACAGGATTCCATCTACCACCTCTGCCTACCTGTGCTCTCACTGCTAGCTGTGCATGGAGACCACCAGGGGTAGGGCTTGGCATGGACATCCAGGCTCCTGAATGAATCCTATCACAATCAGGGTTGAGAAACATTGTCCAATGTGCTTTGACACCCATTCCAAACTGCTTGGGTGCCTCCAGTTGGACAAAAATTATAACAACAAATAATATTACTTAATAACATCTGCCTATCAGGCCCTGTCGTAGGAACTTGCATGTATTAACTCATGATACCTCTCTCAGTGACACAATGGGACAAACACAATTATAATCACAGCCTGTTATGAGAAGCATGCACTCCTCGTTGTTCTGTCCTGGCCCTCCTTTCCAAACAATCCAAAAATGTAACAAAACGCAGCACATTCAGATATCATCGGTCTTTTCCCTCTTTCATATCTACTGAATGTCCCCCTCTCCTCCTACCCTTCTTCCTGGTGTAGGGCACCGGGATCCACTCAGTGGCGCGGATCAGAATCCTGGGCGACAAAACTGACTCTGCATTCTTTAGTGATTAATCTATTTCATGTCTTCTTTACTCCATTTTCATAATCCCTCTCACAGTGACTTAGTTCCCCCTTCTCACCACCACCGCTAGGCCATCGTTGCTCCCCGCGCCCCAAGTCACTGCGGCAGTTTTCAATTTCCTTCTATCTACACGTTCTTGTAACTCCTGAAGCCCCAATGAGGCCTCCACTCCTTAATAACTTTCAACCCCTTCTCATGGCATTCCTGATAAAATCCAAACACTTCAACTTTGCTCAAAATTTCCCTGGGTCTCCACTCCTGTCCTTGACTCATTCCTCTTATCCTACCACCCTTGCCCCTCTATCCTCTCTCGTTAAATTATTTCAGCAAAAAAAAAACCAAAGGAAATGAACACATGGAAATGGACAACAGTGTGGTGACTGCGTGGAGCGGGGCGGGGGGATAAGGGGATAAATGGTAATGAAAAAAATACAACATAAGTGAACTATTAAAATTTTTCAAAACAAAATGAAATTACGGGAAACCCTGAACGCTCTTCTCTTGCACGCCTCGGTTATTCGCACCTGCTACTCGCTTCCTGGCCCCACTGCCTGTCGGGTGTAAGCACTTTGAGGCGCCTCCTTTCTTCCACCTGCGGTAGATGTGCCTTGTCGGCACCGTCTCAGGATTTTACGCAGACTCTGGCGCAAAAATCTAGAACAGTACCCACGCCCCAACCCCCCACTTTATCTCTGATTCCACTCACCACAAGTTCAACTACCCTCGGTCAGCGTGGTCTGCAAACATCGAATGGGAAAACCCCGAAAGAACTCCAGACGGCCTTAAATTGCGTGCCACTGGGCGCCGTGAGGAGATCTCGCGAGGACTGCTCCCTCTCGCCCGGGCGGCTGCTCATCCCTTCCTCCCGCGCCTCCACGCTGGTGGTCGTGACGCCGCCCCGCCCCCTAACCGCGGGCCCAGTCGGCCGTTTTTCGTCACTCAGCCTTGTCCGTTACCCACTCAGTCCTGTCTGTTATCCACCCAGCCTTGTCCGTTACCAGATCCTCTGTCTCAGTATCGCCATGCGTGTGGCTCCGAAGTGCAACGGCAACTCGGATACGCAGAAGAAAAACTGTAAAGTGTTTGCTTTAAGTGAAAAGGTAAATACAGAAAGTAAGATGTTTTGAGACAGAATCATATTCACCTAACTTTTAATATACCATGTTGTTATAATTGCTGTTTCCTTATTATCGCTGTTCATCTTTTGCCATGCCTAATTGGTAAATTAAACTTTATCATAGGTATGTATATACGGAGGGGAAAAACGGTAGATACCTTGGAACTATCTGAGATTTCAGGCATGTACTGGGGGCGTGGAACGGCCCCTGGAGAGTGAGGGGGGACCACTCCACGTTGTATTAATGCCCTCTGTTCGCTTGGAAGCTTTTTGAAGACAGGACCATTTTTGTGGTCTTAATGTTTGTTGTAGAGTAGGCCGGGTGTAGAGCACACAATTAACGAACGCTGGGTTGAACAAGCACTTCTGGATTAGGCGTCTCCTATACGCCAAGCGTTCTGGCAGGGACGGGAAGAGAATGTGTGATCAGAGAATAGAAGAGTTTGCTTTCATGGACCAGCGTGGTAAAAGAAGTTTGGATAAATAACCAGCAAGGTTACCGGGTGCAGGCTTGTTTAATGATGATCTCAATCATTCTTGATGGTCAAGAGTAGCACATTAAAATTAAATATTTACTTTAAAATGCTCTGTGCAGAGGTGCTTGAGTTAAATTCAGTTCGGAGTTTTGTCGAATCGTATGGAATGTATTAATTTTGTATTATCGTATTCTATAAAGCAGACAATGCGGACTCAATTGGGGGCTGGTTTCTCTAATCTGAAGCCCTTATACAGAGGAAAAAGAATTGTCTGGTCCTTTCGGTGTAACCCAAGAAGCCACCAAGCCTGTGGTGGCAATTACAGGAATTACTGAAGTGACGTTTAAGAGGTGCTAACGGGCCTCTCTGGGCAGGCACCAGGCATAGCAGGAAGGTTCAGCCTGTATGTCGGTCGCGAGGCCGAAGCTGAAGGAAATCGCGGGCTGCTCTGCCTCGGCGTGAAATCTCGCGAGAGGACTGCTCCACCTCGCGGGGGGTGGGTCACGCATCTTTCACTCCAGCGCCACCTCGCTTGGGAACGTGACGCCGCCCCGCCCCTTAACCGCCGTCGCTGCCGGCCGTTAAGTCACTCAGCCTTGTTCATTACCTGCGGCCTCTTAATTTGACTCCTTAAGATCTGTTTGGTAGAGGAGAGCTGCACGTAAGGTGTTTAGCCAAAACGTTGGTTACGAGGAATGTAAAGAGAAGTCACATTATTTTCCCTTTTCAGTTTGCGTAAACCTGACAGGCTACATAGTGGTGACATCACGGTATTTTAAGGTAAAACGTTAGGATTTGTTTCGTCTGTTTTAAACATACATGTTGAATCACATTCTACCAATTTGCTTTCCCCTGCTTATAATGGGTTAAGTTATGTAAATGGCCTTGCTTAAATTTTACAGAATGGCATGAGCTCCTGTGCAATGGCCTAGGGAGATAGAAAATAATTGTTTAAGGATCAGAAATAATGTCCAAAATTGAAACATTGTCCCCGAGACTGACTTGGTTTTGTGTATATGTCACCATTTAGGACATATGTTGGAATAATTGCCTTCGTGTACATGCTCTTACGTGGCTTTCTTTCACAGACCAAGCACACCTCGGGTTTATAAAAATATACCGCAAATGCGTTTAAAGCCACAAGGTCAGATTCTGGCTCCGAACATTTTCTGTAGTGCTGCAGATTTCCTTGGAAGTTGTTAAATGCATGTGTTCTGCATTTCCCGGCACTGCTTTTTTTAGAACAAAATTTCTGTTCTTTGTGAGTCTTTTCAGAACCCTACCTTTCATTTCTAGTGCTATGTCCTGAGCCACTTCTAAATTATCTCATTTTGAATATCACCTTGATCTTGTGGAAGGTGCATTTAAGACAGAAACTAATTTCTGACAGATAGTTGGTTAGCAGGGAAACCATTTCTCCTGTGCCTAATAGAAGGAAGGAGACTACGCTGGAGTAATTTTGCGTAGGGGCTGTGAAGATTTTTATAGTGATTCTCTGTACATCTGAAAATTCATATAAAATAAATTGACTATCCTGAAAAATTCTGAAGAAGTATAGCATGTGCCATTTAAGTCGGATCAAAGTCAGGTTAAGAAATGTGACTGTGGCATTATAACTGAGCATGTGCACTCTACAGCCGGAGAGCCTGGGTTTGAACCCAGCCCGGACTACTTGCCGGTTACCTGATCTTAGGCCATGTATCTCTCTGCGCATCAGTTTTTTTAATTTCTTAAAATGGGCACTGTCCCATTTTATGGATTTTTACAGATATCTATTTTATAGGCTCATTTTGAGAATTAAATACATTAATATTTATTAAATACTTAGAATAGTGCTAACTCATAGTAAATACTATGTAAAAATTTGAAGAAAATTTTATAATTTTGTTTCTCATGGCTGGAATTTGTAGGGGTTTTATGTATATTCCTATATAAATATTTTTTGGATGGGGTG
Source organism: Carollia perspicillata (assembly GCA_004027735.1). Taxonomy (NCBI): domain Eukaryota; kingdom Metazoa; phylum Chordata; class Mammalia; order Chiroptera; family Phyllostomidae; genus Carollia; species Carollia perspicillata. Next base: position 5,086 of record PVKM010004032.1, on the reverse strand, counting down.
CATTATAGTAAAAGAAAACCAAAACTTCAAGCAGGGGAAGGGGAGACTATATTTGTGGTTTTGAATTTTTTAGTCATTTGACACAAAATAAGATCAATATAGGTAACAAATCATTGGTTTTATATGTACGAAGGAAATTGAGTATTACAGACTAACACAGTAGAATTGCTCCATAATCCTCTTATTTGGCACAAACCAAATCTCACAGGACCTCTTTCTAGATTGTTTCTTTCAAACGGCTAGAATTAGATCAAAATACATATTGCTTATTGTTTGAACCTGAATAAAAGTAAGAGTATTTGTAGTTGAATTGTAGTGTGTCTACCTTTTTAAAAATGCAGCCAAGAAGGTTGAGAATTCACTTAAGTCATCTCACTAATTTGAGGCTGGAAGTAGATTTCAAATTTGGAAAAGAACGTACTTTTTAAATGTTAACTCTTCCTTTACAAAAGGAATTCAGAAGCTTTTGTTCCCCATGAACCAAACTTACTTTTATTTGGGGTGATGCAAAGCAAAGCTATTTAGCTTTTAGCTTCCCGCAGTCGCACTCTTCAGAGACTTCAGTTGAATGTGGGAAATGATAATGAGATTTAAAGATGACTTCCAGGTGTGAAGCTTGAGCAATTGGGTTAATGACAGAAACATTTAATAAGAATGGGAAACATAGACAAGAAGCAGAATCTTGGGGAAATGTAATGAGTTTGGCATGAGATGTGCAGCCTCTGAGGTACCTGTCCTGTACCTGATTGGAGACGTCACATAGGCAGCTGAACAAGGGGGCATAACTCCAGAGGTATATGGTTGGATATGTTGACTAGCAGTTGTCAAAATATAGCTGACACCTGAAACCATGTGCACAGATAAGCCTGCCCAGGAGGATTATACAAAGTAATAAGATCTAGGGCAGAGCCCTGTGGAATTTAGGGGAAGGCTAGTTGAGGAGCTAGAAAAAGAGGCCTAAGAAGAAGTGGTAAGACAGGTAGCATAATTGTGGAGACCCAAGGAGTGCAGAAGGATGAAGTAGTCAACATTATCAAATATACCCCCACATTGTTTAAACTACAGAATGCAATGCAAGGTCAAAATGAAATGTCTTCAAGTACCGTAAGAGAAATATGATAATGATTAAGTTAATCACAGCTTCTCATTTTCTAGATGGACGTGAAACTTTACAGGAAAGAGCAAGTGGTTTAATACCACTGAAGGGTTTCATGAATTTACAGAGTGTTGTTGTCGAATGTTTGTAACAATTTATTCCTTTTATAGATGAAAAGCTAAGGCCCAGAAAGGGGAAGTGATTTGCCTAAAGTCATACAAACAGTAAATAGAAGAGCAGGCCAAAAGTTTAAGGATTCCTGATTCTTAATATTTGTTGGGGAAAACTCATTCAAGCAAAAATAAAATAGTTTATAATATTAAAGCAAAAATAAAATAGTTTAACAAGGCTGCATTCACATTCCTCAGACAATAATGATGACATGGAGTGCGTAAGAAAAATCAATGGCCTATAAAAGAGAAGTAATGAGACTTACAACATCCCAGCAGAAATGGGAAAAGGAGTTTGTTACCCGTCTAGGAGTGATTGAAGTATTGTAAGGTCAGTCTAGAGGTACAGTGATGACCTTGTATTCCCCTTTTGTCATTTTGAGAGATCCCTGTCACAGAAAATCACAGTCATCTAGCCCCGTGCTGATGATCTTGCTGAGCATTATTCTAAGCACAGGTTGGGTTCAGCGCAAGACGAACGACTTGAGCTTCAGGTATGATACACCGGTAATTCAAGATGTGCAATACTCATATGCAAGATAATGATGAAAACAGAGTCAGCTAAATACACACACTGACCTGTGATTATTTAATCATTAGCATTGTAAGTGAAGGGAACTTCGATTTGGAGGACAGTGCAAGAAGGATCATAGAAATTTCAGGCTGCGACACGTGCAGCTGAAGGGGAATCATTACTGGTTTCCCAACAAATTTCAGTTCATTAAAAAAGCACAGTTCATTAAAATATTTCACCTAGTCATAAAGCAAGAAGCATTGAAACTTTGAGATGTCTCGAAAAGTGGGCATGTGTGTGCATACACTTGCTATCTCTCTATGTGAACGTTATACATCAAACATCCTAAGACTTAATACTCAGTACTCATAGAATATCAGCTACTAAAACATGGTGTATAAATCATTTGGTAGTCCGCCCCATTTGTAAAACATTTAGCTTAGACCAGGGAGGCAGGTCTGAGAACTACATTACCTAACCTGCTGTTCACTTGGCTTCGTTTCTTCCAATGGGAGGGGCTGGCTAGTTTAAACTGTAATTCTATAGTCAGTAAGCTTGGCGTGCTGGGACTTCCTGGCATATCATAAAACAGAGGTCACCAAACTATGCCCCCCCCAGCCAAATAAGGCATGTTAACCTATCAATAAAGTTGTATCGGGACACAGCCATGCCCATTCGCTGCTTGCCTATGGCTGCTGTATGCTACAATGGCAAAGCTGAGTACCACAGTTGCAAAAGAGAGAATATGGTGCACAAATATAAACTATTTACTACCTGGACTTTTGGAGGAAAAGGTTCTGATCTCTGCTGTAAAGAAAGATATTCAGAAGTTTAGTGGGATGGGAAATTTGAAGTGAATCTTTCATGTGCAGCTTGCTTAGCCACACTAAAAAAGCTATCTCTACTTTTCTCTCACTTTATAGGGGATATTTTGATATGGTTGAGAACCCTGGCAATTTTATTGATATGGCAGGACTCTGACTGTTCATGGGGTTGTCCAACACCTGCCAACACGTGTGTGTCCTTCTAAGTTTTACTAATGGAACGCTACTTTACCAGGTCTAATTAGCATAATGCAACACTTTAAATACTAGCATGATGTTCTCTGGGATCCAAAGAGGTTTCTGTAGATTACATGAAGACACAGATGAGGGGACTGTAAACAAGCCTGACGGAAGACAGAGGGGGTGTTTTGCTGCACCTGCCGGATACAAGCCATCTCCCTCTCATTGTTGGCATTAATTCAAATTGAGGAAAAAGTATTCACTCACTCAACAGGTGCATACATGCATACCTGGTACAAGGGGCTCCGGTGATTTGCACCAGAAAAATACCGTATTTGCAACGATAGCTGTGATTGCCATCACTCTGATTAAGTTAATGGTAATCTATTGTCATCATCCACGGTTGACTAAGCCCCTGTATTTGAGTTGTTATTCAGAGACACAGTAGAACTCACACCCCTGCATCTTCCAAGTCTTTCTTTACTCACAACATGAATCCTTGGTATTCCTCCTGAGATGCATACTACTTGTATTTCTTCAGAGAGAAGCAGTTGTCCTTGATCTTTTCTGCTACAGTAGCTGCCCCCTTGACCACACACAACCCTATGGGGAGTTTGACAATTATGAAGTGTGCTCTTTCTAATGGGATAGAAACTCATAATGGTCTCTCAGGTGTAATGGACTCATTGTAACATGGACTACTAATAAGACTCCAAATAGCTCTGATTTCTGCACTTCCCCACCCTGACCGATGAACCAGTGTAGGCATTTTGAGTTCCTGGGGACTATTGTCAGCTCAGAGTCAGCAGTTGATGACCCCTCATGGAGGCAACATGCACCACCGTCGGGTGTACTGTGCTGACCCATTTACAGTGCAAACTGATGAAGTCCCCAGTTTTCCAGCGAGGTCTGGTGCAATCGGGAGCTCTGGGCTGCCAGGTCCAGGCTGCTCCTCTCTTCCCTGCTGCCATTTTTACACACAGTCTTCCTACATTGTCAGAACACACTGTCTTGTTAAAGTAGCTAGACTGGTGGAGGATTTGTGCAGAATTCTGAGTTCTGTGGCTACAATTTTCCTTGAGCTTTAGAAGTACTCATGTATACTTTTAAGGATTACTAGTTTTGAAATACAGTACTTCCTTGTTTAAAAAAATGACAGTTATTCCCTCAGCATAAAACAGCGTGTATGGTCCTTGCCTTGGCATAGCGTGTTCTCCACCGGCTTTTTAAAGAAACTTTTACTTCACCTGAAGAGGTCCAGCAGAAAAAAAGGACATTTCAGCTGTGTTCTGGAACAACCTAGCAATGTAACCCATCTTGTGGTGAACTTCCACTTTACATACTTAGTTACCAGCCTTTCCTTACAGCCTTTCCTTACAGTTTAGTTTCCGCTTTTTCTATAAAATTTTCCCTTAATATCTGGCACAGAATAATCTAAGTTATTTGTGTGATCTATATATCATCCATTTATATACTCACACGTAATACAATACAAGAGAGAACCCCCCCAACAGGACTTTAGTTTTCAAAAATTGTGTATTTATCCTTACATGTTTGAATTTCAGTCACCTTCAGAGTACTCTCCATTTGATGCAACACACCTATCAAGACTTTTCTTCCACTGCTCAAAATGGTTTTGAACTCATCGGTTTTGATGCTTTTTAGTGCTTCTGCTATTGTTTCACCTCTTCCACATCAGCAAAATGTTACCTTTGAGGACTTTTTTCATCCAGAGAAACAAACAAACAAAAAAAGTTGCTCTGGGAGAGATCCTGGATGAACGCGGATCATGCTGTTTTTGGTTAAAAACTGCGGAACACTCATTGCAACAGTGTGGGCAGGTGTGCTTGTAAAACACCCATCATGGAATGGGCACACACATTGAGTCTTCAAACAAAACTCACTGAAGCCAAACGCACCCCTTGAATGACACCAGCTGGTACACTGATATAGATGGGTTCCTAGAACACTCATCTAGCAGGGGAAGCCCTCCAGAAGGTAATTCCAGTGTTGTTTTTTTTTTTGAGTGCCTCCCTTATAAGTTTCTCTTTAACTCTTCTCTATCTGGATGGATGGATGGATGGGTGGGTAGAGAGATAGATCTGTGTATTAATGTGCATGTGTCTAATTATTAGAATATGCTAGTACTTAATTTTGTCTTTTCCTTTTAATTGAATTTATTGGGGTGACAACTAGTTAACAAAATTATGCAAGTTTCAGATGCACAATTCCACAATGTATCATTGTCTGTTCACTACCCCAAGTCAAGTCTCTGTCTGTCACATTTATTTCCCCCCCCCCC
>PVKM010004031.1:0-54173 GCA_004027735.1 Carollia perspicillata | reverse complement strand
GTGTTTGGTATTTTGAGCTAATTCTTATTTTATGCTTTTTCTAGTGAATGATACTAATGTTCAGTTTTTGGACCAAGACGATGACGATGACCCCGACACAGAACTGTACCTCACGCAGCCATTTGCATGTGGGACAGCCTTTGCCGTCAGCGTCCTGGACTCGCTCATGAGTGCGGTGAGTGGGTGCAGGATGGGGAGTGGAGCTCCTCCAACCTCCCACAGGAGAGGCACGGGGCTGGAGCTTGAGCTACAGCAGAGGGCGTGACTGGGCAAAGCTCGCAGTCTGGGACGGGATACCAATGTGCATCAAACTATCGCGCAGATAAACATCGGATTATAAATTCTTGAAGGTGCAAGCAAGGCTGTGAATAAATATAGGTGAGCACTTGACCTGGTCTCCGGATCAGAGAGAGATTCCATAAAAACATCATACACCTTTTATGTCAAAACCTGAGCATGAAAGAGGGCAGATTTTGTGGAGAAAAGCATCCTTGGAAGAAGGAAAGCAAATGCAAAGGCCTGTGGGAGTGGAACCCGACAGTGTGAGGGAAGCAGGACAAAGCCTGTGTGGCTGGGCCTGAGTAAGAGAGGGAAAAGCGGGGAGGAGGCGAGGTTGGACCTGAAAGACCTCGAACACATTTTCATGGTTTTGCTCTTTTTCTTTAGAGCAATGAGGAGGCATGGAAGGGTTTTGAGCTGGAGAGTGTTGTGATCAGGTTCATGTTCTAGAAGGACTGCCTCGGCTGGGGTGTGAAGGTCAGTTCCAGAGGCAAGAGGAGAGCCAGAAGTCTGAGTGAGAGGCTGTCTAGCTCAGACTAGGATAGAGCTGCACAGGGGGAGGGAGGTGGATGGATTTGTGTGGTGTTTGTCAGTAAAATTGAAAGGACTTGGGAATAGATTGTGTATGAGTCGAAGGTGAAAGAGAACCAAGTGTCAAAGGTAACTCTAGGTCACTGCCAGTCACTGAAACGTAAGTCCTGGGAGTGAAGACCAGGCACGAGGGCCAGGCCTGGCCTGTTCTTTGCTGCAGGGAAGGACTTGAGTGGTAGCCAAAGGATCAAAAGCATCTTTGATTTCTTCCTTAACTCGATGAGCATTTCTTTTTCACTTTAGCGACCAAAAACAAAGAACAATTAAAAAGTAGCTCCCAGTTTAATGGAGCCATCCTGAACTGTAAAAGACAAAAGCAGACACTAGAATGGGTCATAACCTGGGGATTGTGATGTGTTCTTACTGAGTGTCTTTATTTGTTGTACAGAAAAGCCTCTTCATTTTGGAATTCTCAAGTTCACAGCTTTTGAAAATGCAGACATAGGCTGGATAAATACTGACTTTCGGAGAATCCATGAAAAAGAGTTTTATTGACCACATTAAAATCATAAACATAGCTCAGAGAATTTTATACACATACATTTCTTAAAGAGCTTCAGAAGGCTAATCTCCTGAATGTGTTAAACAACAATTGATATGCTAATTATGCATTATTCTCATCTATTCATTAAGGAAAATCCCAAAAGGAATTCTATTTGAAGAAAGAAAAAACATAAAGCTCTTAAAGACTAATTTAGGTTATTCCATATTCCTGAATGCGGTCCAACTGCAAGTATATCTTAGTTAAAGATCAGAATTATGGATTTAAAAATAATTAGGAAACAACATTCATCTCAATTAAGGCTAACTGGGCTCCATGCCATAACCATTTCTTCCCAAGCCAAGAAGGAAAGGCAATGGTCCCTAAGGAAGGGTTCTTTTGGTTTCTCAGGTCTTGTGATCTTCCTGATGGCCTGAGGATGCTGAGCCTAACCCTTCTACCTGCTGGAGATGATGGGTGCAGTTTGGGCAAACTCTTGAACGAGGCTGAAAGGAATGATGGAAGCTAGAGGATATGCTTGGTACCCTGACATCGTTTTTAAAATGGTCCTCAGAGTCTCCACATATAGTTTCCAACAGACTTCTGTAATTCATCTCTTTAAAAATTCACTTTACTTCTGATCCTAATCAGAGAGATTACAGAAGGCTCTTCTCACTAAGAGATACTAAACTGTTTATAATACATTTTTCAGAATTGCAAATACATTATTAAAGTTTTAACTGACATTTATAAAATTAATTATGTTTGCACATATCAGGCATTCAGTATATTCTAGGCAGGGCCAGCTACATACTTTTTAAGGCCACTTTTTCATAAATTACAAAGCGTTTTGAAATGGTGGCAGCTGAGTATTAAACCGAGTGAGGGGTCCTCCTGAGCACGGGCCCTGGGCAACTGCACAGGCCACACACCCGTGAAGCCAGCCCTGGTTCCAAGGAATAAAACTGGTTTTGAGCACCAGAGAATGTCAGCTCTCGACGGCCAAGGGGATACATGGTGGCCATGAGTGGAAGGCTGGGAGGGCGCGTCTGGATTTGAGTTGCACGGTTATCTGTCTGCAGCAGCACGAGGGAGTCAGCTCTTGGAAACTCGGATGAGAAATCAAAGCGAGTTCGTTTGAATTGTTTTTAAAGCCATCTCTGATCTCCCCTGAAATGTAATCAAAATGTTTGGGAGGGGATAGCTAAGGTATGTGTGGATACAGGTCTGTGTGCAGCATTTCTTCTGAATTCCAGCCTGGGAGAAAAGGGTGTCAGAAATCTAGTAACTGTCATTATGATTATCAGCAGCAGCATCATTCATGGAGGGCCTGGAACTTTGAGAGGCACTTCAGCTATAGTATCAATAATGTGAATAAACTTGGTCTAAGTGTTGAAGCAAGACATATATCTAACCGATCCATTGATAGTAACTTTTCAAATCTTTAACCAAAATGCTTACCCACTTGTGGGCCTTGGTGTCATTGCCTAGGATGAACAAGTTTCACAGTGAGGTCTTGAACTGGGTCTGGTTCAAGAGATCCAATGGGATCTATACCTTCTGATAAAATCTTACATGAGATTTCTTTGCAATCCCCAACCCTAAATTTATTTAATAAAAAAGGAGGTAGTCAGGGACCAGGGCAGTAATTAGGAGGAACTAAAACAGGGGGTAGAAATGTAAACTGAGAAAGCGAGACTCCCCCAAGCAGCAGGAGCCAGCGGGGAGCTTCCGTCTCAGGCCTTCCCTTACGAGCACCGTCAGGACATCCACACACACACCCCTCCTTAGATGTTGATGATCTCTCCTTTCTAGCACTCTTCCCTGAATTGCCATTTAATCATGTGTCTAAACATTCCCTGAACATTGGCCTTTATAACTCAACTCCTGCTGCTTACTGCTTCATCTGTTAAAAGAATAATGTTTTGATTCATCACAGGCAATCCTGGAACAGATAGAGATGTTCCCGGCATGGCCTCGTGGCTTTCTCCTACAAATCAACAGCAGAAACACGTGACAAGGGGGAGTAATTGTGCTTATGGGTATATGCCTCTAAGAAGATCACAACTAAACAATGTGTTTTGAAGAATACCAGCTTGCTGCTCACACACACACACACACACACACACACACACACACCAATGAAAAAAAGCCTCTCTGCAGTTAGAGCTGAAACAGGCACCTGAGGATTCAGGTTTTTCTCCACACACCTATCACATGCCCCTACCCTCACCTTCAGTTTAAGTTCCACCAGGACCCTCCCTAGAAAGAGCAGTCATGGACTCAAGAGTCAGACTGCTTGGATGCAGATCCCAGCAGCACCATTTACTGTCTCTGTTACCTTATCCTCTCTGTGCCTTCGTGTTCTTATCTTTCAAACGAGGTGATGCTAGTACCTACGTCATAGGATCGTTGAGATGACTAAATGAGTTAAGATTGTAAAGTGATTAGTGCAGAACTTAGCACACGACAAGCTCTGTATGTACTTATTGTTATTAATCAATATATTTTGGGGCACTTACTAAATGCCAGGCACTATTTTCCATGCTGGGGTTTTGGCAGTGAAGAAGACAGATGAAGACCCTGCCCTCATGTTGTTTGAACTTTCATTGTAGTGGGTGGCAGCTATGTAAGTAACAGTAACTGTGTAGGTGAGTGAGGACTGCCAGGTGGGGATAGCTGATCGGAAGCATGTGAAATAGTGTGAATGCGTGTGGAGACCTGTCATAGCCAAAGTGATCAGACTCAGGCTGTCTCAGGCAGTAACTTTGAAACCGACACTGAAAAATCAGAAGAGATGAGGGTGACTAGCTTTCCCAGACAAAAGAAAGCAAGGGCTGGAAAGTAGTGCTGAGCTGGGTTTTGTCTGAGGAAGTAGGTGAAGACCATCATATTTGGAACGTGGTGGATATGGGAGAGGGACATACAAGAAGCACTCACACAGGCAAGGCCATGGGCCACACCATGTATTCTGTGTTCAAAGACCACATCTGGTCAAGTTTTAAGTCTAGGCTTAGACATTGCAGTCTTGCTTAGAGGATGCACCTTCTTTTGGACACTGCCAGCATCCTTAGGATGCCAGAGGCAAATGTGACCTTGGGAAGGTAGACAAACATGATTCACCCTCTTAATTGTCCTTGCATAAAAGGCCAGACCCCTGCACTGTGTTATGGAGGAGACCGAGGTCTCGGTTAGCCCATGCTCAGCCAGTGCCATGTGAAGTAAGGTAATAAACACATTACCCCTCCACCCCAAGCACAGAGCCAGCATTGGCGTCAGCGTGGCACACAGCACTGCGCTCTGTCGGGCCCAGAACAGGCCACTGCTGTCACATCAGGCCAGGCAGGCCCAGCGCTGAAGAAAATCAAATAGTTCTCATCCCGCGTGAAAGAAAATACTAAAAATAAAAATCTACACCATGAAAACTCGGAAATATAAAAAATGGCAGCTATGACATGGAAAATGACAATTTTAGAGCAATTATAAACGAAAGGCAAAGTGCCATTAAAGTTAAGGCAATGTTATTAAAAGATGTGTTAATTTTCAGTTAAATTTTCTATAAAAGACCAATTAGTTTAAAAGGCTTGACAGCATTAACTGTGAAACATAAGCTCTGGTAATTATACTTTAAAAAAATAAAAAGAGGAAGACGCACCAGAGTGCTGAAGACAAACCCTGCGGAGGGGCGTCCGTGGCGTGGACTAGATGGCGCTGCAGACTCGGATTTCCGGTTGCAGTCAGTTGGCCCTTTCCCCAGCGTTTTTTGGTTTCCTCACTGCCTCCTGTGCTACCGACAGGATCAGAGAATCATGAAAATTCGGAGGCCAAGGGGGTGTGATGTGGGCAAGCTCTCTGGTATTAGAGATGAGAACACAGAGGTACAGGGAAAAGGGAATTTTCTAAATTGGTTGCATTGCTAGTCATTTGTTCTTTTTCTAAGTTATCATTTATTAAGTATTCATCATGCATCAGAAGTTACCCAAGGTATCTCATTTAATTCCATCCTATAAGATGGGTTTGGTATTTTGGGGGGTCTGTTTTTCTTAATATTCCTGTTATATGGAGGGAGAATCCTAGGCTCAGAAAAAAGAAAAACAAAAAGGCAACTTCTCCATTGTTACAGCTATTGAACGACAATGCAGGGATTTAAAACCATCCTAGCTGAATTCCAAAGTCTGTACATCAGGGGTGCCATATTGCCTTACTTAGAAAAAAGGCTTCCCTGACCAGGCGTGGAACCCTGACCTTGCTGGTGGGAAGAGGGATGCCCATGCTCCTTAGACTACTCAGCTCTTCTGATTCCAGGCACTCGGTTTTTCTGATACCAGGCACTTCTGATTCTGAACTCAGTTTTCATAAGCTCCTCAATGTCCTGTTGACACAGCAAGTGCCACAGCAAAGGGCTTTCCCAAAGTATCCCTGGAGACTAGTCTTACCAGGGTTGGAGGTTTCGTGCAAGAGCCCCTCACGAGGCTTCTAGCACAGGCGTGGTGAGCATGCCATGGGAAGTTTCGGAGAAGACCACCAGTGCAAACGCATAGGAGGTGAAGGATCACACACACACATCACAGTCCTCCCTTTAGAATTTTTTTTTTCAATTCTAGCATTTCGGTTAACCCAGAAAAGAGACTTGTAGACAAGTTGTTTTAGCTGGCACACACTCCACATGAATAAATAGTCTTTGACGATTGGCATTTGAGTCCCAGCACTAGATTCACTGCATGATTCCAAAACGGCCACTTTCTGTGCAGAAAGCCCTGGATTTAGTGCTTAATTTCAGGCCACTGTGTGCTCTGTGAGTGACAATGTAAAATAATTTGTGACCTCCAGTGTGACCAACTGGACATCCTTTTTCAAGGAAGTCACTGTCTTTCTACCAAGGTACTTAGATCACAAAGAGACCTTGACACATGCTCAGAGCACACCCATGTGCAACGTTCAAAGGACATCTCTGCAGACGAGTACTGAGGCATCAAAACAGGAGCCAGAGTGCTCTGCAGACAGAAAGGCATCATTATTCCCTCCCGCAGCAGATGGTGCTGCTGCCCACGGCACTGCACTTTGATGCCCGCGTGGAGACCTGGAGGAGCGAGGTCTGGAATATGTACAGTGCCAGCGAAGAGGACAGACAGTCGGGTCCGGAGTTGTGTGCAGAGATGTACAGACACCTGTGAAACCCTGCAGCCCACCCTGAAATTGTCCTCATTGAAGACAATTTTGAAAGTGACACTTTTTGAATAGCACACATTACAAGCCAAACCAAAAGCCGGGGATTCGTAGATGCTCAATAAATGTCAGCAATTGATGGATCAAAATGATGACGCTTTTTCAGTGTAACTGATGTCAAAGCAGGAGGGGAAATATGTTAAGGTCAAATCCTAAAGATCTGACAAAACAATAACCTTTCATGTTGACCTTCTAGACTTACCATTGCAAAGTAGAACTTAGAGTGTTCTTTGTTTAAACATCATTGACCCCGTTTTCATTAGAGCAGTTATTCATACTCGTGTGGAAAATTTGGAAAGCAGAGAAGCACAAAAAGAAGAAAATTTAAGTGAACCATATTCCCAACATCCAAAGACAAGCATGGTTAATATTTGGGTATATTTATTTCCTTCCTTTTGAGTAGATAAATCTGGAATCACCTAGTTTTATATTTTGGTTTTCTCATTTATTTTCACAGTTAGTATTTAATCCAGAGCATTTAATCATGTCATATTTTCAGGTCTTAGGATTTGCAAAGCCTCCATAGGACTTCATGAGACACCAACATGCAGATGTTCTAGAATCTACTTAACCATTATCTTTTTGGGGTACTTGGCTTGTTAATTTTTTGTTGTAACAATAATTAACCCCACATTAAACATTATTGTGCATAAATCCCTGAACAAGAAGCAACTTATTGTCTTGAGGTAAATGTGCTGGGTTTTTAACATTTTTCCAGCTCTTGATACACAGTGCCAGGTCATCTCCCAGAAACAGTCGTACGAGCCACACAACCACTACAGGTGTGCCAGTGCCGTCTCACAACGCTGTGATTCTCATTTTCCCTAGGAGGCTCTTTAATTATGTCTATGACAGTTTTGAAGTATCTCAAATTTTAATGTGTCTGTAATCATGTATGCCTGTTTTCTTTTGTGAATTCATCAATAGTTTTTATGTTTAAAAAGTGCTCTCTGAACAAGAGAACTATCAGTATCCTGAAATCAGTTAAATATTCAGGTCTATTTTTAATGAGGCTGTTTGTGGCTACACTTTTTCCCCTATTTATAATGTTTATTTCCCTTTCCCCTTAGCTTTATTGAGATATAATTGACTTACAACTTTATGTAAGTTTACAGTATACAAAATAATCATTTGATATGTGCATATATTGCAGAATGATTATTACAATAAAATTAATTAACATATCCACCACCTCGCATAATTAGTGTTTTTTGAGGAGTGGGAAATTTAAAAATCTACTCTTTTAGCAGCTTTCGCATACATGGTACAGTGTCGCTAACTTACTCTCCACACTGTGCATTACGTCCCCAGGCCTTACCCACATCACCGCTGACAGTTTGTGTCTTTTGACCACCTTCACCCATTTCTCTGACCCCACCCCCACCCTCCCACTCCTGCAACCACTGATCTGCTCTGTTTCTATGAGATCAATTTTTTAGATTCATGTGTAAGTGAGATTATACTGTATTTGTATTTCTCTGACTTGTTTTACTTAGCATAATGCTCTCAGGATTCACCCATGCTGCTGCAAATGCAGAGTTTGCTTGGTTGAATAATATTCCATGCTGTTTATATACCACATTTTTTTTATCCATTTGTGTGTTGATGGACTCTTAGGTTGTCTTCCCTGTCTTGGCTATTGTAAATAATGCTGCAATGAGCATTGAGGTGCAGAAAACAACTCTTCAGGATAGTGATTTCGTTTCCTTAGGACATGCACACAAGTGGAAATGCTAGATCCTATGGTCGTTCTGCTACGAGCAATTTTTGAGGCACCCCATGTTGTTTTCTGTAATGGCTGTACCAAATTACATGCCCACCAACAGTGTACAAAGTTTTCCTTTTCTCCACACACTCACCAACACTTGTTATTTCTTATCTTTTTGAAAATAGTCATTACGACAGGTGTGAGGTGATATGTCATTGTGATTGTGATTTGCATTTCCCTGATGATTAGTGATGCTGAGCGTATTTTCCTCTACCTGTTGACCATCTGTATGTCTTCTTTGGAAATATGATTGTTCGGTTAGTTTGCACAATTTTAAATCAGATTTATTTTGCTACTGAGTTGTATAAATTTCATTTACTTCCTTTTTTAGAAATTTAACATAAGTACTTTTCCACAGTAACAAATACATAAAATAAGTTGAATTATAAGAAAGAATAAAAATCAATCAAGATTCTATCATCAAGTAAAACTTTGGAGTACTGAGTGCAAGTCTGTACATTTGACGTGAATTTTAGATCACCTTTTTGGGATCCTGCTTTTTTGAATATTTTAATATTATATCATGTAATTGTTACCATGCCAATTAATAGTCTCTGGAAGCATAATATAAATATCTGTATGATGTAAGCCATGTAAGCCTATCTTTATTCATTTAATCATTGCTATAATGTTGAAAAATCTTTTCCAGATAGCCAGTTTCCCCTAAATAGTATGTTGAATAAATATACCTTCCCCATGGTGTCTGATGCTTTTATTAGGAATGGATCAGCAAACTTAAAAAAAACAGATGATGAATATTTCAGGCTTTTGAGAGCCATACAGACTCCCTCAAAACTATTCAACTCTGCTATTATAGCACAAATGCTTTTTAGTAAACGAATGGGCGTGTCTAGGTCCCATTAAAACTTTATTTGAAAAAACAAGGGACAAATTAGGGTTGGCCCAAAGGGTGAATTTGCCATCTTCTGCTGTAAGACTGGTCTCATGACTACTAGGCTATGGTTGTCATTAGTCCATTCTGGTTGAGTGACCTTCCATTCGTTAATATTGTCTATATGTTTAGTGTGAAATCTTCAATATTTATTATAATACCTGGAAGGACAATTTCATAAACTGTTTCCATGGGAAATTTAGCATGATTGTATCAAGTTTATAAAAAGTTCAGCTGAACCTATAATTAGGCATTTAGTCATACTTAAAAATTTTACTAGAAAAAATATGACATTATAATGTGCAGTTCGTGTTAGGGAACATGGAAGTTCTTTCTCTTTTTTTCCCAAATGATCTTCTCTGTCTCTCTGTAGACTATCATTATCTTGCTTTCTGCTAAAAAGCAAGATATCCTTCCTCATGTCCAGTGACTGAAGTATTAAACACAGCTTCCAGAATAGTAGTGTTATTCTCAACATATTGGACACTATACTCTCTTTCTTATTTCAAATTTTATTTCTTTTTTGTTGCAGTTGTATTTGTCATAGGTTTGTTTACTTAATTTTTTCAAAGAATTCTTTCTTGTGTCTATCAATTCACAAAATATCCTCTTGCTGTTTCCTTAGTTGATGCTTTATTATTTCATCTTTCTGCTTTTCTTAGATAAAAAGGAATAATAAAAAATTCATTTAATGCTTAGCATTACTTATTGTATTTTTTCATATTTAGTAATAAAACCATTGAAGGCTCTGAATTTCTCTCTGTAGCTTTGGCTTTAACTTACGACATTTTAATACATTATTTTCAAAGGTTTTCTAATTTTAAATACTCAATATTCTAAGTTTGATTTCCATCTTGATCTATAGTTATTTAGGACACTTTTTAAAAAAACTTGGTAATGTTGCGATAGTTATTAATTTTTATTAATTTTAAAATATTACTGTGCAGCTTAACTATATCATATATATTGAGATTTCATACTTGGGGCCTTTGACCATTTTTTTCACATTATTGTTTGGAAGCTATCTAAAAATGTGACAAAGTTTAACACAAATCTACTAAATCATGCTTATTATATCCTTAATTTTTAAAAATATTTTGATCTATTTGATTTGTGAAACCTAGAAGCACAGTGAAATTTCCCATATCACTTTCAAATATCATACTCAGCCTATATTTATTTGACTGAAATTGTTTTCTCTATTTCAGTTATATTATTTTGTCCATGAAGAAGTGACCAGAGGGGAGAGGGGAGGGAATTTCAAGGGAAAAGGGAAGAGTTTGCAGGAACAAGTATAAAGGACACATGGACAAAAACAAGGGGGGAGTGGAAATGGGAGGGAGGTGGGGAGCACTGGTGGGGTGGACTGGGATAGGAATAAAAGACAGAGAACTGTACTTGAACAACAATTAAAATAAAAAGAGAAGTTATATCTTTACTGTAAATTTTAACTCTCGATATAAAGTTAACTCAATGTAGTATTTTAAAAGTTTTCCTTGAAACATACTTTTCTATTCCTTTTGTTTGTTTGTTTGTTGTTCCTGCTTGTCTCTGATGGTAACATTTGACTTGATTTTGGCTTTTGAACAAGCCTGAGACTCTTTGCCACATTAGCATTTAGCTCATTTATGTTTCGTTATATCATATACAGTGCTGTAATTTTGCATTGTGCCTTATGTATGCTTCTGTAATTAATTGCATTTTATTATTCATCTTTGGGTATATGAACTATATTTTGTGTGCTTATTTTCTTTTTTGGCATGTAAACTACTCATTCTAATTTTTACTGTAGTTAGTGGTTACCAGTCTATAAATGTAATTGAAATTATAATTTCTAAGTGTCAATACCTAGGAAAATGTAGTAGTTCTTGATTCTTCCTCCTAAAGGGAAGGAGGAATTTACATGCCTTTATATCCACTTCACTCTATTCTATCTCATTTTTATGACTTAAAAAATAATTTAATATTAATGTATTAACAGATAATTTTATGCTGCTTTTTTCTTTCAAGAATTGCTTTCGACATTTTTATTCATTCAGTTAACAGTTTTTTAAATTTCAAGTTTCAATATACTTCACTAGCACTGATAGTCAGAAAGCTGATTTTTATTTCTGAATAAAGTAAATCAGTAAATGCTTAGGTACTCAAAAATTCAAAAATATTTCTATCGCCTTCACAGCTGATTAACAATTTAATTGCATATAGAATTTTTGAAAGAATTATATCCTTTCAAAACTCCATTGACATTGATCTTAAATTTTCTAGAGAAGTCTCTGGCTAATCTGATCTTGCATTTAAAAAAAATACAGCATTGTATCAGGTTACTTTTTTCTTCATTGTACTATATATGTTGAAAGCTGTTAAAAGAGTATATTTTTTAGCCCTGGCTGGTGTAGTCTCAGTGAATTGAACATGGGCCCATGAACCAAAGGGTCACCAGTTCGATTCCCAGTCAGGGCACATGCCTGGGTTGCAGGCCAGGTTCCCAGTAGGGGGTGTGACAGGGGCAACCACCCATTGATGTTTCTCCTTCCCTTTCCCTCTCCCTAAAAGTAAATAAATAAAATATTTCCAAAAAAAAGAAACAACCAAACATTTGATTGTCATGCACAACAATCAAATATAGTGCACAAGGCTTGATTGCATCCTAGTTCAAAGTGAACAGTTATAGATATTTGAGGGACAATGGGAGAAACTTAAAAATAAAAAAAAAATTACAGCATTGTATTAGGTCACTCTTTCCTTCATTTAATAATTTAAATCCAATATTTACCTCATACATTACAGGTGTAAGTATTGGCCTGAACCACTTTGCTTCTCAAACTTGGTCATTCTGTACTCATTTTTTCCTTATTTGTTTGCTCATTTTTACCTGCTTGAATTTTGTTTATAACTTTAATTTGTGGATACTTGTCATTTATCAATATAACATCTTAAAAAAGAAAAATTATCTACACATTTCTCTATGTAGTTTCAATGAACTTAGTTTCACTTCCATATTACTAATTTTGTGTGTGTGTGTGAATTTCAATTCTACAACATACTGCTTCTTTATTTATTTTGATAAGAACATTTAACATGAAATCTACCCACTTAAATTTTTCAGTGTACAGCACAGTATTGTTAATTACTTCTTGTTAACAGATAAATATTTGGCCATTACAAGTTTAGTTGCCTTTTAACTATTTTTTAACATCTTCATTGAAATATAATTAACATCATGCAATTCACCCATTTCAGTGTACAATGTAATGGCTTTTAGCTTAATCACAGATATGTACAGCTATCACCACAGCCAATTTTAGAACATTTTCTTTGCTTTAAAAAGAAGCCCATCCGCTTTAGCTCTCCCCCTCTATCCCCTGTTCCAGTGCTAAGCCATTAATCTACTACCTAGTTCTATACATTTACATTTGCCTTTTTGGACATTTTATATAAATGGAATCATATAATGTGTATTCTTTTGTGACTGACTTCTTTCACTTAGCATAATGTTTTCAAGGTTCATCTGTGTTGAAGCATATATCATATTGCACTCCCTTTTACGGCCAAATAATATTCATGTGTGGACATATACTTTGATTATGCTTTTGCTAATTGGTGGATAATTTTCACTTTTTGACTATTATGAATGATGGATGATGGATATAAACATCCATGAACAAGTTTCATGTGGACACATGTTTTCACTTCTCTTGGGTATATGTAGAGTAGTGAAATTGGTGGGTTATATGGTAACTCTATGTTTTACCGGATGAGGAATTTCCAGACTGCTTTCCAAAAGGGCTGCATCATTTTACATTCCCACCAGCAGTCCATTAGTGTTCCAATTTCTCCACAGCCATACTGACTCTTAATATCATCTGTCTTTTTTATTATAGTCAGCCTAGTGGGTGTGGGACGGTATCCCATGTTTTTAATTTGAATTTGACTAATGACTAGTGATGGTGAGCATCTTTGTATTTGTTTGTTTGTGATTTGCATATCTTTTTTTGGAGAAATGCTTATTTAGGTTTTTTTCCATTTAAAAAAGCAGGAGATTTGTCTCCATGTTGTTGAATTGGAAGATTTTTAAAAGTATATTCTGGGTACTAGACTGGAATCAGATGTATGATTCAGGAATATTTTCTCTCATTCTGTATGTTTTGCTTTCACCCTCTGGAGAATGTCCTTTGATGCACAACACACTTTTAATTTTGAATTTCATTGTATCTGGGTTTTTGTGTTTTTTTTTGCTTATGTTTTAGGTGTCATATCAAAGAATCCATTTTCAAATCAAAGGTGATAAAGATATACTCCTGTGTCTTTTATAAGTGCCTTATAGTTTAACTCTTACGTTTAGGTCTGTGATCTGTTCTGAGTTAATTTTTGCACATGGCAGGAATCCAGCTTTATTCTTCTACACGAGTTGTTGTAGCACTGTTTGTTTCACAGGCTACAGTCTTTCTCCAGAATGGCCTTGACACCCTGGTTCAAAATCAATTGACCACAGGGTATGAATTTATTTCTGGATTCTCAATTCTATTCCAATGATGCAGATGCTAACTGTATGCCAATATCACACTGTCTTGATTAAGTAACTTTGTAGTGTGTTTTAAAATTAGGAATGTGAGGCCTCCAACTTCTTTTTTCAGCACTGTCTTAGCTTTGTGGTTATTTGCAATTTCATATGAATTTTAGAATCAGCTTATCCATTTCTACAAAAAATGGTCTTTGAGATTTTGATAGAGATTGCCTTGAATATTTAGTTTGTTTTCAGGCAAGTTGCCATCTTAATTATATTAAGTCCTTTCCATTTACTTAGATCTTCTTCAATTATTTATAGCAATATTGTAGTGTTCTGAGTATCAGTCTTTTACCTCCTTGGTTAATACTTATTACTAAGTATTAAAATACTTAGTATTGTATTGGTTTTCAATACAATACTTAGTATTGTATTGTAAATACTTTGTATTGGTTTTCTAATTGGGATATTTTTTAATTTCATTCTTGTTTTATTCATTGAAAGTACGCAGATGCACAAATGATTTTTGTATATTGATTCTGTATCTTGCAACGTTGCTGAATTTATTCATTACCTATAATAGCATTTTAGCAGATTACCTAGGATTTATATACAAGGTGGGGTAAAGTAAGTTTACAGTTGTTTGTATGAAAAAAGATGTGCAAGTTAGATTATTATAATAGATCTATTAATTCTGTGTTCGGAGTATTCACAACTGTAAACCTACTTTAGTCCCCCACCCCCCCGTGTATTTAAGATTATGTTCTCAGAGAATACAGACAGTTTTACGTATTCCTTTCTGATATGGATGCCTTTTATTTCCTCCTTGCCTGGCTGGAACCTCCAGTGCTACCTTAAATAGCAGTGATGAAGGCCATTATTTCCCTCTTGTTTCTGATCTTAAGGGGAAAGCATCCAGTGTTTCAACATTAAATTTCATGTTAGCTGTGTTTTTTATGCATGCCCTTTATCAGGTTGAGGAAGTTCCCTTCTATTCTTAGTTTGTTGAGTGTGTTTGTCATGGAAGGGTATTGGACTCTTTTAACTATTTCTTACCACATCCATTTTCATTTCAATATTTACATAACAATTAGATAAATTGTATGAAGTAAGCTTTCTTATCAACTAATCTTTGACTTGTTAAAGATATTCTATATTTTAAAAAAATTTATTACGATTTCAAAACAAATTTTTCTTTAACTTCTTCTAACTTTGACTGATTTCCTTTATATCGTAAACACTGTGGTACCCTTTTGAAAAATATTTACATTGGCTCTTTGGCTTTCTTTTCACTCCTCTACATTTAAGCAAGGAGAGGTGTGTTTTTCAGTGTATAAAGTCATGGGTGTTCTGTTGTCCTTCCTGTGTGCTGTTACACTCCCCCATCCATCTTGATCTAGAAGGTTGATTTCTTTTTTTTAAAATATATTTTATTGATTATGCCATTACAGTTGTCCCATTTTCCCCCCTTCATTCCCCTCCACCCTGCACACCCCCTCCTACCCACACTCCCCTCTTTAGTTCATGTCCATGTGTCATAAGTTCTTTAGCTTCTACATTTCCCACACTATTCTTGCCCTCTCCCTGTCTATTTTCTCCCCACCATCTATGCTACTTATTCTCTGTACCTTCTCCCCCTGCCTCCTTCTCCCACTCCCCTATTGCTAACCTTCCATGTGATCTCCATTTCTACGGCTCCGCTCCTGATTTAGGTGTCTGGCTTAGTCTGCTTTTGTTTTTGGTGTGGATGTTAATAACTGTGAGTTTGCTGTCCTTTCTCCGTTCATATTTTTTCTATTCTTTTTCTTAGATAAGTCCCTTTAACATTTCATACAATAAGGGCTTGGTGATGATGAACTCCTTGAACTTGACCTGATCTGAGAAGCACTTTGTCTGCCCTTCCATTCTGAATGAAAGTTTTGCTGGATAGAGCAGTCTTGGATGTAGGTCCTTGTCTTTCACGACTTGGAATACTTCTTTCCAGCCCTAGAAGGGTGATTTCAATGCAAAGGCTCTTGCCAAAGTTCTGTGTCCAGCACTCACTCATTTAATGTGCTGCAGGGCCCAGGAGTGGTCTCCGTCTTCTAATGATAAACATTCTGATGGTGGGGAAGAGGATTTACCTTGGAAAACTTTAGAAATGTTTGTATATGTGCCATGAGGCTACTCCAGAGCGCCTCTGGTGGCCTACCTCAGTGCTGCAGCCACATCCCAGGATGTAGTCCCCCATGACCTTCATGGAGCCATTCCTGAGTCTCAGTGGGGCATTAGATTGGAGGCAGACTGACTAGTGCAGGCTCAAGGACGAAATGAATGGCCTTGCTTTCCACCCCATTCCCCACAAAAACATGTAAAAGATTTATATAAAGGGAAGGTTGGAAATGAGCTTACTGCTCCCGTCATCATCAAAAGACCCGAGTCTCTGATGTTCGACCGAAAGTATTTATCAGTGCTTCCTGTGCACACTTTTCTAAGGGCCTCACATATATTAGTTATACAGTCCTTATAACCACTGTATTAGTGCATTTCACAGGTCATGAAATTGAGACAGAAAAGTGATAATAACTTTCTAAGGTCATGCAGCTACTAAGTGTGAGAGCACCATTAAACCCACAGCCTGAACCTTCTCCTTTAACCACCCTCTATCTATCTAGTTATCTACCCAGTCAGATAATAGATATAAATATATACCATTATGTGTACACACACACACACACACACACACACCAGCAACATTTCCTCCTTTACTTGTCCTTGGTCTGCCTCTGCCCTGCAAAGCTGTGCTCCGGTAGAGTAGACACTGTCTTACGGTCAGACTGGTTCTGAATAACACTTGTAGAATTCTGTATCACATAAGTATCTTTTGAATATTTCAATGAGGTAATGAACTCTGCCCCACTAGCTCTCATATGAACTGGGAAGTCCTCATGGAATTCTTTGCATATAAACTTGATCTTAATGACTGTGCTTGGTTTACTGACAAGAAAATCAAAGCCCAGAGTGATTCGGCAACTTCCCCAAGACATAGAAATAGTGATGTCCGAGCAAGATGAGAACCTAACCTTACCTGATTTGTTCCCCACTCAATCTAGCCAGCTAAACTGTCTTAGAAACTGCTGAAGTAAAAATGAAGCTGTCTTTCCTAACCCACTCCCAAAGGTCCATACATCCTCAAAAGCCACAGGCAATATTTGGTTGGATTTTAGCTTGTTTGATTTCTTCTTACATGGGAGAATGGAATGCAAACCCTTAACTGAGATTTTTTTCAAATTAGGCTGGGTAACAGATGTCTTCTTGAGCTCTTTCACTGGACATCCTATTAATTTTTTTGAAACTCCCATTATTTTACTCTTAACAGACCTGTTATATGTCAGATGTGAGACAAATATACACATAGAGGAAGCTTCCCTAATAAGCTGGGTTTGCCTCAGACTCCTGAGGTTATATAAAAAACAAAGCCGAAAGTGCGCACACCAGGACATGCACCGCATTGTAAATTTCTCTGGCATATTTAATTGACTTCTGGGTGGGACAGTATCAAAGCCTGTGTGATAAGTTGTGGAGCCTGTGGCCTTAATGATGTCCTTGGCATCTCCTTTCAACACAGAAGTTTTGCCACTGGGGGGAGGTGGCTTCCAGGCACATGGGTGGCGGGGCCTCAGAGGTGGCCCAGCGTGGGTCAGCAGCGTGGAAAGGCTGCATTTTGTTACACATGTAAGCAGTGTGTACATCCCGGGTAACATCAATTATGGTGAACACCAACAATTTGGACTTTAGCCCTTTAATAAAAATCCTCTGAATTGGGTTTTTAAAGTCAGGCTGTAGTGGCAAAACCAAGTAGGAGAGAAAAGAATGGAATAATTGGAGGCTGCTGTCTTTTCACTTCCCACATAAAATTTTTTGAAGAGACAGACCAGAACGTTAAACAGGAATACCAAGAAAAGTTGTAATTTGGATGTCGGTTGTCGTGACTTTAGGATGTGTGCTTAAATGACTCCTCCCTATCTCTCTCTCTGTCTCTTCCCAGACATACTTCAATGACAATATTCTTACCCTGATACGGACCCTGGTGACCGGAGGAGCCACACCGGAGCTCGAGGCTCTGATTGCTGAGGAGAATGCTCTTCGTGGGGGTTACAGCACCCCCCAGACTCTGGCCAATAGGGACCGCTGCCGTGTGGCCCAGTTAGCACTGCTGGATGGACCCTTTGCAGACTTGGGGGTGAGTGCACTGCACAGAGGTCACCTGAGCCTGCTGTTTGGTCCGAATGAACTAGGTGTCAGAGAGTGACAAACTAAGCATCTGTCTTTTCTTCCTTCTAAAGTAAATAACTATAAGAGGTAGTATTTACAGCTTACTGTATATCAGGTACGTGCTCTACATATGATCATTCATTTTGATGCTCGTGGCAGTGCTTTGATGTAGGTTCTATTTTCAGGCACTCTAAGGAAACTGAGGCTCAGAGAGACTGAAGACTGGCTCCATCAGGAATTTCTTCAGGAGCCCTGGCTTCAGAACCTGTGGCTTACTCCTCTTGGGTATCTTCTACCAAGAGATAGAAGATAGCAAGTGATTCCAACATGCAGTCAAATCTGGGAACATTTTCTACAGAGTCTTAGCATAGCTCGGGGCTACTTAACCCCAAATGCACATTAATGGCCCATGAGGAGCTTTTGCAATTCACTGATGGCCACGTGCAGTCCCCAGGTTTCTGAGTTTTTGTGTCTGGACAGGACCCAGGCACTGGTGGTTTTCAAAACACCACCAGGAAGTGTATGCATCCACTACCACCGGCCTAACAGTAACATCGTGTGCAGATCCTTTAATGCCTCTCATTCCTGATCCAGGTCTTTTAATTTCTGAGGCTGGAATTAGTCACTCTCCACCAAGCCTACCTGCTGCAGAGGTGACCAGTGCCTCCCTTTGGATTCCATGCAGCAGCCTGATTCAAGCATTTTGGCAGAAGTGTGCAGTCTTGACCCTTATTCCCAGCCCTACTCCAGGGATGAGTTCAAGGGGTGGAGCCACAAGGCTCAGGATCCAATAAACCCGTGGCACAAACAATAGTATTGCTCGAGGAAAGGGGTACTTTCTCCATTTCTTCTGAAGCTGTAATAATAATTTGCTCCATATTTTAGTTTGGTTACAGGCAGGGACGTTTGTTAGACTGGGTTTTTTTTGAAAGTCAGATCCTGTAACTAGCGGGTCTTTTAACTATCACTTAATATATCATTTTAAGGACCAAAACTTGAAACAATGATAAGATTTGGCTCTGCTTGTATTCTCTAATGTGATGCCTGCATGGAAATCCCAAAGACAGGATAGACAAATGCAGTCACTTTATTCCCCGTGAAATCTTTCTTCAGTGACCTTCCTATAGCACCTACCTGAATCCAGCATTTCCAAATGAATGAATTTGCTTTCACATTCCACATCAGGCTCCAGACCCTTGGAAGGTGGTTGTGAACTGATTAGAACTGTGAATTCCAGTTATTCAGCCTGCAGACCTCCAGCTCCTGGGAAAACATTTTCTCTTCCACTCTTGCCATCTCTGAGGTCTGTAAATTGTGCTTTTCACACAGTTTTTACCTGAAAGAGTCTGTCACCAAAGTACCTGGTGGGGTCTTTTCTTCTCGCAGTGATTTTAATTATCACTCAAGCAGTTTTGACAACACAGTCAGATCACAGTGATTACAGCCAAGCTGGGGCTAAACATAAGCACCATTTTGCAGAGCTGGTTTCTTCTGAACATGCATCTGAGACCTTCAAGCTTCACACCTTCACTTAAAGCAAGGGAGAGGTGCAGTCTCCTCAGAGCTCTCGTGGCTACAGATGGAAAGCTAGAGAGAACCAGGGGGAATCCTCATTATTCGATTCCAAAAAATATTGGGTGTAGGCTGTTAACCACACTGACTTTTTCAGCCACAGTCCTTTACAGATCCTCCAGCTCAAGAGACACCGAAACAAGCCTTCGTGAAAAGGCCCATTTCTCCCTGGGCCTCTACTTCCAAACCAATAAAAATGATGTTTCTCTTTGTTCTTTCGTTGTCTCCTAGGATGGTGGTTGTTATGGTGATCTATTCTGCAAAGCTCTGAAAACGTATAATATGCTTTGTTTTGGAATTTACCGGCTGAGAGATGCTCACCTCAGCACCCCCAGCCAGTGCACAAAGAGGTGAGCATGTTTCCACTATGCTCTCCCACCGAAATGCAATGATATAAATGACCCTTCTGTCACCCATGGTGAAGGCAAAGGCCCATACACATGCTATCAACATGCAAATTACTCAGCTCACATTCAGCTCAACACTGAGTTATGGGAAGCTTTCGTTCTTTCATTACTAATAGCAGATATAAAGACATTGTGGGAAAAATTCAAGTTTTGTAGAATAGTTCTTTCACCTAATTACAAACATTTGAATAGATGCATCTCCTCCAAACTGCAGCTACTGGGATAATTGTGTTGGTACCTAATATAGAGATATTTCATATTGCTAGTATTTAAGATAAATGATTCCTTTGCCATATCTCAGATGCTTATATTTTTACGTAATACATTTTAATTGACTCATTTACTTTGATATATTTATTTAAGAAAATTATATATTGGCACCTGAAGCAGAAATGATAACAGTTCATGTTGGCTAGTTGTATTGTTCTAATATGCATCAAGATAAATTCATAGCAGCCCCAAATTAAGAGTACATCCTAGAGTCATCGAAATCAGTGTGTATACATATACCCCAGGTAACAATGCTACAGAGTTGAGTATTTCTTAACCCTGCTTGAATATTAGAATTGCTGGGGGTACTTTTAAAAAACACCCTGATTAGTCTGACTTAACTGGTCTGCAATGAAAATAAAATGTTCTAATGCCCAGAGATTGCAGTGTGTAGCCAGAGTTGAGAATAATTGCTGTAGACCAGTGGGTTCTTGAAGTTGAGTGAACATGAGGGTCACCCGCAAAGCTTGTTAAAACACAAACTACTGGACCTCATGCCCAAAGTATCAGATTCCATACGTTTGGGGTAGGGTTGCTTAAGAATTTGCATTTCTAAGACGTTCCCAGTGATGCTGATATATATATATATATATCTCTGGCCTAAGGACCGTACTTTTGAGATCCACTGCTATTGATGAAACTGATTTTTTTTAAGTCATGTCTGTTAATCAGAGAAAGCCTGATCAAATTGAGAACAGTTATAGCAGGACCAACTCATAGGCAAGAAGTTGTTTTATGTTCTTCCATTAGTAAAATCCCCACCAAAGTTGATTTTTAAAAGGTAAAGAGTGAGGAAGGACTAATTGGATACTAGATTATGGTAAACAAAGATCCTGTGGTGCGTAGGATTGTCAGAGCATTCTAGAATGAAAGACAACACAGTGCAGTCCATGAAACCTCCTGCATGCCCTTGGGCTACTCAGGATCAGAAGTGAACTTGACATTGTATTGAAAGGGTCATGTAGATGATAGACAGCACAGTTTGGTTTTCCCATTACCTGGCACTGATCAGCATCTGGGATGTCAGGGCTCATGGCTAGTCTCCTCTGTTGAGCTAAACAGAAGAAGATTTCATCCAACTTGGAAAGTAATTCTTAACGCCATGGACCAGCAGCTATAAGTCCACCTTCCAGGTCTTCTAGTACCCCTGAGGAACAGACAAGTTCCTTTTGATTCAGAGAGAGGTGAAACTTCCACCCAGCCATCCTCAGTCTGTGACCTCTTCATTCTCCCACTCCAGGTATGTCATCACCAACCCCCCGTACGAATTTGAGCTCGTGCCGACGGACCTGATCTTCTGCTTAATGCAGTTTGACCACAACGCCGGCCAGTCCCGGGCCAGCCTCTCCCATTCCTCCCACTCGTCCCAGTCCTCCAGCAAGAAGAGCTCCTCTGTTCACTCCATCCCATCCACAGCAAACCGTCCGAACCGGCCCAAGTCCCGGGAGTCCCGAGACAAACAGAAGTACGTGCAAGAAGAGCGTCTCTGATATGTGTATCCACTGCCACCATGTGTGAAACTGTATCTGCCACTCATTTCCCAGTGGGTGTTTCCAACAGTAACTTCTCCCATTTTCCCCTGTAGTCCCCCCTTTTTTACACATATTTGCATATGTATGATAGTGTGCATGTGGTTGTCATTTTTATTTCACCACCATAAAACCCTTGAGCACAACAGCAACTAAGCAGAAGGACCAAAAGTTATTTATGATTCTAGGGGGAAAGTAACCCAAAGGCATGCTCCAGACATAAACAGCTCACTGAGGGAATGAGGTTGCGGATTAGCAGAGGCTTGCGACCCACATCAGTCAGGCAAAGCCAGTTGACCTAGCTAATTTAGTTGACGTAGGAGAAAAGTTCATTCTGATTTTTCAGGATTATCAGGGTGCTTTGGGTTTTGACTTTGTTGTTGTTTTCCTTTCTTTTTTATATACACACGGTAATATATACACATGTTTATTTGAAACAGGCAACCAAAAAGGAACAGAAACATATTAAATGTTTCCACTCTCTGGGCTGAAGGATTGCGAAGCTATTGAAAAGCTTTCGCCATTTGTGTAGATGATGATTAAACACCTGCTCGGTTGTAAGAGAACAACCGAGGTTTTTTATTTTTAGCTGCTAACCAAGGGCTATGGTCCCAGAGCTGGCTTCCTTTGGGAGTTCAGAGGAACATTTCTACCCTTACTGTGGAAGAAAGAATAGTATTCCATTCGTGGATATATCAAATTCTAGTCATTTAATTTAAGAGCAAAGAGGTTTGATTGCATATTAAATTGTTATTCTGTCTCCTTACGCTGCCATATGAATAGCTATTTTTTTCTTTCACTTTTGACATTTGGGATGAAAAGCCATATGTATCATAAATATCAGATGTAAGTCATTAAAAACTGCCTTCCTGGGACTTTTACATCTTTTAAAAGGTGAATTACTTACCTTATGTACAGAATAAATAATGCTCAGGAAAGAGCAAGTATTTTTCCACACATTCTCAGGGGACCTTTTTACTCCCCTCTGTTTGATTAGCTAGGGCCCCCATGACAGGTAGGAGCAAGGGCTGGGCCGTGGTGCAACGAGAGGAAGATAAACCCAGCAGCAGGTCCTTTTTTGTATTTAGGAGCTGACGTGATAAATTGATCAGAATGTGGGGGGGATCAAGCCATAGTTAACCCAGCAAAGACAGAAGCCAGCTACCACCTTAAACTGTTGGTCCCAAAGCAGAAAGCTGGTGGGAGAATCCCTCCTCATCAATTCCTCTATCACAGCCAACTCACTTAGGCAGGCGGAGGACAGCCCGAGGGAGTCACTCCTTGTCGTTTTGCTATGGGGAGGAGAAGAACGTAACAGTGAGCCAAACATATTTTGGTATAATTTTTTTGTTTTCTTTCTTTTTATCAGTTAGTGAGCATGAGAGAAAAGGTAGAGAAATGTCCTTTTTTCAGTATACAGTTGTCAGATGTTTTATGCATGCAAATCATGCTGTAGACAGTATAGGCGTTGTTAAAAATAGGCCCATTCCACCTTAACCAAATTCTTATATAAATGGACTAGCCCTGAGCTGGTATATGCATATTTGAAATGTTTACTTTAAAAAATCCATCCAGCAGACCAGGGGTGGAGGGGAGGAGAAAAATGTCACGGCTGTAGCATCTCTAAAAAGGTGTTTTTATGGTGAACAGTTTGGGTTTAGATTTTAGACTCCCTGTCCCCGCCCCCCCCAAGCATGACAGTTTTGAAGATTTGCTTGCTGTGTGAATTGACAAGCACTTTTACTGACAAAATGGTGAGGCTTAGTCAGAACCTCTGCCCCCACACCAAAGGCATGGACTGCATAATTCAAACCAGTAAAGGGGTGGGGAATAACTGTATACATGTACATTAAAAATCCCTATGAGTAGAAGTTTTTTTTCAGATTATTTTTGTCCCTACATATTGATTTATATATTATGTCTAACTATCTTTTTATATATAACTATATAAATATCTCTCTATATATACACACATACACATTTACTTGTATACATATGTATGTGTGTGTATATATATATGTTATATATGTGTATACACACACACACACGTCCCTAGTTTTGGACCATGAAGAGCTCTTCATGCATCCTTTGCAAAGGAGGTTATAAAGTTATGCCCTCAGAACATTTATAACTATAAGAATGTGCCAGTTAAAGTGCTCAACAGGAAATATGACAGTTTAAAAGCATTGTAAAACTCACATAGCTTACTTCTCTCTCTAAAGTGCAACAAGGATGAATAGAATGGGCCAAGGTATGACAATTAATGGTTCTGCATGACCTAGCCACTGCTGGGGGTTTTCTTCTATAACGTTGTCCTTGTGAAAACTTTTGTGAAATTAAAAAAAAAAAGGAGTTACAAATTTTATTCTGTTATTGGTTTGTTTGTTTTTATTTATATTGTTCTGTTTGTGGTTTTATTTATTTTGTTTTGCTTTTTTTCCCACCCCATTTCCCCTCCTCCCCCCTTCCTTCCCCTCCTCCCTCCACTCTCGAAATTGCTCAGCGCAATGAGGCTGTGCCGCTGCTACTGCTAGATCCCTTAGAGTTTGTTTTGGTGTTCTTGGGTTTGGGGCTGGGTAATTTGGGGGTGACTTCTCTCCATCTGGCTTGCCTTTCAATCTGCACGTGGCCTCCCTGCCCACCTTGGTACCTTGCTCCAAGTTCAAAAGCATTTTCCCATCAAGATACCCAGCTTCCTCCACTCCTCCCCCCATTACCAGAACCCCAACCCAGTCCCCCATCAGTCTGTCCACATCTCTGTGTTTATCTTGGCAAGACCTTCTAAATCAAGTGATGACACCAGGTGATAAACTTTTCTGGAAAATATTTGCAGCTATTCGATTTGGCAAACCTGCTTTTCAATATTTTATCCTCCTTTCTACTGAAATCAGGAGGGTTATTAATAACAAAAGCACTGGTCTCCTTTATATTTGATCAGTATGACCCAAAATGAAAACTTTCCAGCTCTATGTATCAACTCAGTAGCTCATACCCAGTTATCTGGGGGCTAACAATTCAGTCTCTGTTACCCAGGTCTCTCCTGCCACCTGCCATTCTTACACTTGTTAAATCCCAACCAGAGATTGGGCAGATAGAGAGAAGTAAATCCAAAATGCGTTTTATATACAATCTGTTAGCAGCTCTGATGAGATGATGTTGCGATGGGAATGGAGTGGGACCGGACTGTGACATGAGATGGAATGTGGGGATGTTTTTCCTGAAGTTTGGGTCCATGATTGAGAGTTGGCTATCCTTGGGTAATGATATATTCAATCATGAAAGAGGTATTATTATTGCTTCCATTTTATTAGCCAAAACTACGATATTATACTTTCCTCAATAGAACAGACAGTCTATTTCACTGTTTTCTGTGTGAAACCGAACTTCCCATTCATTCCTCTTTCGGGTTATCCTAGGGAGGAGGCATACAAATGTTATGTCTTTCCTCTTTCCTCCCCCACCAAAAAAAGAAACAAGTAGGTGAGGGTAGAAAGTGAAAGAGTTATTTGAAGGTCTATGCATTTAAAAACAACAGGTAGAAACTCAATTCTTGGCAACAGTCTAGAAAAGAAACAATTTTTAAGCCATTCAGTCCAGTTTCCTTTAGGCTTCAAAAGGGGTAAACCTTAAAAAAGTAAGTGAATAGACCAGGAGGCTCAAACCTCCTCGGCCTCAAAACACTGATGATAATGAAGTCATCATCATTCCTAATGACTGCCATTCAGGGTCCTTCCTGAAGCCACTTCAGATGGCCAAAGAGAAAGCTGGACCCCTGTACGTATGTTTAGATTTATCCCACAGTTAGGAAAAGTTTCAAATTATGTTATAAATACTAAAGGTTGTGATCCAGAACTTTACTCACGACAGGTGCTCAAAACATACTTTGAAATAAATCAACCTTAAATATTTTTATATCTTTCATCAATTTATAAAATATCTCTACACCCGTGGCTTATCTTTACAAAAATACAATAAA
This sequence comes from Carollia perspicillata, assembly GCA_004027735.1. Lineage (NCBI taxonomy): Eukaryota > Metazoa > Chordata > Mammalia > Chiroptera > Phyllostomidae > Carollia > Carollia perspicillata. The sequence goes on along the minus strand of PVKM010004031.1, from coordinate 28,424 downwards.
TGCCTGTAGGTGCTTCACGATGCTGCTGTTCTGTTGGCACTGTCTGGAGCTTGGTTCACAGCTTGTGAGAAAGGGGAACAACCGTCCTGTAGCTCAGGGAGCAGAGAGGCTGACTGTGCCTCCTGCCAGTGTTGTCAAGATCCCAGGTGACCAGAAAAACCTTTTGACTGGATCTTCTTCAGCATGGGAAAAGCTGAAAGGTGTTTGCATCCCAATAGAGACAATTAAACCAACCTGCCAGGTTCCTATAGCAACAGGCTCCTGAAGGAGAACGAGGAGAGTACAGAAACTTCAGGGCCTGTGGAACTCAAGACAGGGCAAAATCAATGTCTCAGTCAGCTTCTTTCAGCCCATCCCTGCTTTGTCATAACATGAGAAAGAAGTAGCTGTGGGCACCTGTCACTATCCTGGTTGCCTGTCTCCCAGCAGGAGGTTGCACTTTCATTGCGGAGGGAAGTGATAGGGATTATCTCTGCCACCTGCCACCTGTCACCTGAAAGGGAAGTGTGCAAATACTGCCCTCCAGGTGTTGAGGGCCGGGAGGGGAAGGTTGGCTCTGCCCAGTGAATGGCAGCATTAGACTGTTAATGGAGGCAAATGCAATCATAGTGGACAACTGCAAAGAAGTGAGATAGTTTTCATAAACAAAAACTGCTGTCATTCTGGTACACATGATTTTCATTTCTATAAAATAGCCACAATTTGCCCATGGAGAGGAAAGGAGGCAGCATGGGTGGGGCCCACTGGGAGCCCAGGGGTCTGCAGGGCAGAAGGCAAATGCCAGGCTGCCGCTCAGAAGTGTGAGATGTGAAGCCACACAGCATTACCTTCTGAAGGCTGAGCTCCTCGTTAGCTGTTACTGTCCTCCACTGTTTTCTGTATCCAGATGGAATCTTTTCTTTTCAATCCCTTTCTCTCTAAACCTCAGCTTGTGGTACAGCGAGAAGAGGGCCAATTATTCCGAATGTCTTTGCTGATCCATCGTCTCCCCTTTAATGCATTCTCCTCTAGGGAGTAGTTATGTGAAAAGGCTAAATCCCATAGCACTGACAACCCACAGAGCCGACAAAGAGACTCAATTTTCACAATGCAGTCTGTTTCTCTGCTTCTGGGTCCCCAGCCGTTACGTCGGCCCCGCTCTGGGACCTTCCCCACCATTGCTTAATATTCTGGGATTGCATGTGGCTGGAGGAAGTGCTGACCCTTATTTTGGACCCTTCAGTCTCAGCGATGACAGTAACGGTGAAAGACGGAGATGATTTGCAGGTGGGGTAGGGGGTCTGTGGAGTGAAGGCCAGTATTTCAAAGACACAGGTACCACAGGAGGGTAGCGGCCCTGACCTCCTCAGACAGAACACCAGGTCAGTCCTTTCTCACCTTCCAAGTGAAGACTACCCCACTACATCCTCCTCTGTTGTCGCCACTGCTACAGTCCCTGTTCTTCAGGTAATCACCCTTCCCCCAATTAATAAACCTTAGTTCTTAGTCCCAGCTCTTTTGCAATCGTACTGAAAGTTCCTAACCATCCTTATGTGCTGACCTTATACTCAAAACCAACACCTTAGTGACTACCATGGGCCAGACACTCTTCCAAGCACTTTCCTAATATTAACTCATTCAGTCCTTGAGACAACCTCAGACATAGATGCTGGTGGAATCTTGGTGTGAAACGTGCACAATCTGAGGGATAGATTTGTTCAAAATCCCTAGCCAGGAATAAGCAGAGTGGAATTTAAAACTGAAGTCTATGATAATTTCGCCTTTATGATATAATGCTTGCTTGCTGCTATTGCTAATAATCACTAATAGTCTTCACAGCTCACATTGACTTACCATGTAACTGGACCTGTGGTAAGTGATTCATGGAAACCAGCCCCTTTTATCCAAGCCGCATCAGGAAAGTCCTATCACTAACCCCATTTTAGAGAAGAGAAACTAAAGCTAAGGGACATTTCATAGGGACTTGCTGAGAGCCATGCAACTAGTATGTGAGAGAGCCAGATCCATTGGAGCTTAACCCATTGCCCCACGACATCTTGGCCTACACTGCCTTGCTTGTCCATGCCAGACCCATCAAGGCATGTCTTGATCGCGGTGTCTGCCGATGGCAGTGTCAGTTCTCTTACCAGCCCCTCTCCGCAGTGATTTCCCAGGTTTTATCTTGTTCTCCTAACCCACTTGCCACAGACTACGTGCAGTGCTACTCCCTTCCTGTATTCACAGGAGTGACATCATGCATAGCTCATCCTTAAGAAGTTTATGAACAAATGGGGCTCTTTTTCTCTGTCCGTGAGAAGGACCTCACGATCTGACCTATTGCTCTTCTCATCTTAGAGATGCAGTAAAATTCCCAGAAACCTTTCTGGCATGTGGGACGAGGCAAGGAGAGGCGATACAGTCAGGGATCTGAATTTATCCTAGACTCCTACTTCAGCACTCAGAATGGCTTCTGTGAGCACCCTATCTAATGGCCGATTTTGGAGGCACCCATTGGCACAGTTTCCGTTTTGGAAGGCAAGATTCGATAAACCGTGTGTCACTGTCATACCTGAAACACTCTCCACTGAAGCAGAATGACTGGTGATCATTAAGTGTGTATTCCTGTGAAGCCCTTTGGGAGAATCTCTTCATGAAATACCTTTGCCCCCAGACATTTTAGTACAATGCTCAGAGCATTAGTGTATTTCTACTTCCTCAACGTTCTATCTAACTACGTATCCTGCAACACATACACTTTTATCTTACAAGCCACTCTGATTAAGAAACCTGTCTCTCAGGCATGATGGACACCTCAGCTCATCACCAGGGTGTGCTTTAACCCGACTCCTCCTTGTGTGGAGGCCGAGTGGCCAACACACAGGGGCTGCCCTACTTAGAATTTTTTATGGCGAGAAACTTGAAAAAGAAAGAAGCTTATATGGGGAAATAATCCTCTGTTTCTTACAGACAGCAGAAGGAAATTGATATTCTCTCTGCCATGAAAGGTCAAAATGCCCACCTTGAATTGAACTGTAAAGACTGACTCTTGAACAATTATTGTCCTCAGCAGTTGTGAAAATTTCAACAGATTGCAACCGTCTTAGGTCTTTCACCCAAAAGACCTGCTCATTTTTGTAAGCAGAGTTCACTCTCCCTCCCAGGCTGGCATGTCCAACCAAGCACTAAATACCTTTGCAAAACTGGTCCGAAGAATGCCATGCCCAAAACCAAGGGTGGCTCAGGCGAACAACACAGGTGCTAGGTTCAGCGCTTCTAAAACTCATTTTTACACATAAACCGTTGGAAAAAGTCATAGTTTGAAATTGTTTCAGCGGCCTGGCAATGCTTTTAAAACATGATAACCATCACACTCTACTCCTCTCTGAAAGGTTAGCTTAATCGTAGATCACAAAAAATTGGTTTCCACAAATGCATAATGGTTCATCTATGTCACACTTGAACTAAATGGTTTTTTAAATGGAGCTGAAATTATTTTGATGTGTACACAGTCCCCGGTTTCTATACAACCTTTTTTAACCAGCCCATCAGGAACCTTGCCTCTAAAGCCTCATTAATAATTCAGATGTGCTGATGACTTTAAAAGATCTATGGAATTGAAGCTTGGGAAAAAAAAAAAAAACTCTGCTTGACAAAAAGATAAATGAATGTAGAAAGAAGCTGTAGGAGTCTGGCAAGCTGTAGATCATCTCAGAACAGATTGTAACTTTATCATTCTGTCAGGGGGAATAATTTAAAGCACTTAATCAGTTAGCTTCACTGTGAGGATGTAGCATTATGAATTCCTATCGTCCAATCTGTTCAAATCAAAGTGAACTTAATTATAATAGGTGAGAGAGCCAGAGCAGCAGAAAGGGGGGTGGAGAATAATCCAAGAGGCAGGAAGTTTTCTGGGGGTAAACCGAGCTGCTGAACAAAGGATAGTGAGTAAGCTTTCACCAAGACGCACCCCAGCTCCAGGGACAGTGCATTTACATTGAGAGCTCAGGGTACTGGACACAGCTCTAGACCAAGGAGAAAGAAGCCAAGCGGTCATGAGCTAAGCATGGATGCTGAATTTATAAATCACCAGGCAAATGGGGACACACACCACACTCTTTTCTGTCACTCCAGGTGACCAATTTTTGTTAACATAAGAGTCCAGGGCCACTGACAAGGCAGGCATGAATTGTTCTGGTGGGCAGAAGGATAGCTCGAGAGGTCATGCTATCTAAAGCAGTGGGTGTGCTTGAAAGTTTTTCCAAGCCACTAAATGAGGCATGTGATTCTCAATTTAGAATGTCCTATTCACCCAATCTCTTCGTATCTATGTACATGGCCTATTTTCCAGAAAAAATCTCAATGTGAGAAAAATGTGAGGATGAGGGCTAAGTCTTCCAACACAGCACTGAACTGCTAAGAGGATGCTAGTCCATTTGCATTCTCCCCCCGACCCCCGATGCTGTGACTCGTCACTCTTCCTCAGCCATCTCTGCATTTAGGGTGGGAATGAAATGCCAAGACTTCGTGGAGTTCCCTTGTTAACAGCTTGTGTGATTATATTATAGTCAGTTAAGATAGTGCCACTAAGTATTCTTTTTAGAAACTTACACTAGCACAGAGTTTTCTTTCTTGAATTAAAAGTCATCTCGGAATCCTCTGAAACCATTGGTTGCTGTTCTGGTTTTTAATCTCATTGGCCTGCAAAATGTGTGAATTTACTTTAAGACCCTCAAAACTGGCTTGCAAAAGAACTAGCAGATTGAAATGGTTGAGGTATAACTTGAACTATGGGTTTTACAAGCAAAGTTAAGTGAAGGCTGGGAGGAGACCCCGCATAAGATTCTAGATTACTCACTCTGTGGCAGAGATGATTCCCCTTACATTCCACCCAAATCAGTGGTACACAAATCTTACCTCAGGTCCAATGTCTATACCTAGTATTTGATATATTTAGCATCTCCTTCCAACCAAAGTTTTTTAGGCCACTAAAGGAACACCAGAGAACATTGCCAGAGTTTGTTTTCCAACCCCTCTTTATTCTCTGAGGTTCATTCACGGTGCCTCAAGTCCTCATGGCCCATTGGTCATCACTTGCTATGGCAACAGAGGTATGTTTCTGGGGTTCTCCCTACATTGCACTGTCTCTCTTAGCGATGACTCACAGTCAGCTTCTATCTATTACCTTTTTGCATTTTTCAATGAACTTTCCAAAGGCTTTACTCTAGGACTAATTGAGCTTCTCGTTTCTCCTTCTTGTTCTCTATCCATTTTGCCCTTTAGCAGAAAAGAAATGGTTTACAGATGAACCGGATAATGCCTATCCCAGAAACATTCAAATCAAGCCCATGAGTACGCACATGGCTAACCAGATCAACCAATATAAATCCACAAGCAGCTTGATTCCACCAATCAGAGAAGTTGAAGATGAATGTTGACTCCCAGGAGACCAGAACTATTTTTTTAAAGCCTGACAAACTTCATAAATGGTGATGTGACTTTTCTTCCTCTTACACGCTGAATCACCGGTGGAAACGTTAGGCTAAGCGAGATTGGCAAGAAAATAAAGTAGACAGATCTTTCTCTTTGTCTGCCTTGAATATTGCTTCCATGTATTTTGGAAAAGAAAATGATTTCATTTATAAATGAACATACTTAAATAGTCATGTATAGCCTCTAGCATTTTAAATTATTTTTATTTATTAGAAAGAAAATATATTTTTCCTTTGTTTTCACTGTCAAATATCTTCCCTATGTCTAAACAATGCAAAATCAAAATGAATACGTGGCCAGACTCCTTAATATTGTATTTCCTTTCTTTGTCTTTTTCTTTGAGGAGAATGATGGTCACCACCACAATTAATTGTAATGAAAGGAAATGGGTTATCAGAAAAAAAATTTTAAATGGTTCAAAGATGTACACGTATTTTAGTATATTCAAAAAAGAAGACAAAGGGGGCAGATGAATTTCCTGGATGGGTGTGTATTTTGGCTGCACTGACACCAGCTCTTAATAAATGGAAACATTTATTTTCACAGTTGAAAGTCATATTTTTGTAGTTTTAGTTTTCATTCTGTATTTCTTATCCCTTTGTTCATATACTTAAAGGGGAGACCTTCTTGCAGCTTTTCTGCAATTGCCAGATCAGGTTTACCTAGCCAACCAACAATACCAGGAGACTTGTGAGCACGCCTGGGAATGTGGACATTGAGGACCAGATGCACAGGAGACATTGCTCTGTCTGTTGTTCTAGTGGTGGGAACTCCCACGTGCTGTTGTGCTTCTCATTTCATATGTCCGAACTTCCCATGCAAGTATTTCGCCTATGGAAGGGTCTGGTGGGCTTTCCCCGCTCCCCAAGTCTCAGAGATTTTAGCCTGAAAGTTTATAATAAACATTAATTAATAGTTTTGCTTCACAACAGGATATGATAATACATTCATTCTTTTCACTGAATTTTGTTGAAAAGCCAAAAATTTTCTACAATGAAGGATATAACTTTTGTCCAGCTTTTTGCTTTTCAGGCTTTCCTTTAGTCACTGGGACAAACAAAACCCACCAACTTGCTACAACAATATAAAAAGTAATAACGAAAGGAAAGCAACACATGCACTTAAAACAAACTGTTAGAAAAGGCCTTGGAAAATTACAGCAGTGAAATCCAATGTATCAGCCACTTCAGACTGTGGTCAAAAGATTTGTTTAGCCACCAGACACAATTACCACGTCTCACAGCTCTGCTGCCACTTGCATGCTCAGTGTACAGTCATCCCGGCAACTGTTATGTTCCCAATGAGTTAGCAAGTCTTCTAACTGCAAAATTATCAATCTTTGATATAATTATCAGGGTCTCTGGAGAAGCATGGATGTGACAGTGAATTTTATTTTCTTAAAAATGTGAACGGTGGACACTTGAAGGAACCAAACTTACCAAAACATCCCTGAAAGTCCCATAATATCTATTCCATTAATTCTTTAGGCCATGACCCTGTGTACCTAGTGTGTTAGCGCACATCAGATCAGAGGCAAGCAATGGAATCACCATGAAAACACGTGTCCACTAAGTGCTCCATTTACAGCATAGGTGAAACACGCTTCCACCTCCGTCCCTGTGGAGCCAGCGTCGTTGTGCTTCCACCGTGTAGGCGCCATCCTGAAGTGACTTGTCAGACCGTGTCGTCACATTTTGTAGAATTAGTTCTATAAAAGTATTGTGATTATAACGTATGTCCAATTGGATTGTTTAAAAACTACTTATAACCAATCGCTAGCCTACTCAGCAGACTAAAATGATGTCAGCAGTTTATCTTCAGGCTTACAAACATTTCCTGGTTTCCAACAGAAGTCATGTTGGTTTGTGGGGTGAATCTCCTGCTAGGATTTTACACCTTCCCTGAAAGCTAGACCTTCTCTTACGTGACGATTTTGCACTGGGGTCACCTTAGCACAATCACATCAATCCACACTCTTCTTTCCTTCATGAACCCTGGGGGGCTCTCCCTCACCCTTGCTCCTACAACCATTTCTGAATTTGTCCTAACTATTCGGTCTCCTCTGGCAGGTGATGGTGGCCACCTACATGATCTTAGATGGACTTAGGCCACAGAGTCCCATACCCGCTCCCTTCTCTCCCTGCTCTCTCCACACCAAGCCAGTCCAGAAACAGATGTGTAAACTCCGGGCCCATTAATGCTCGAGATTTGAATCTGAACTTTTAAAAAATGTGGCTGAGATGGTTCTCTACAACAAAGGTATTTCCCCCACCCCCAAAAAACCTAATTAGTGGGAATCTGCTTTCTTCTAAGTTGGAACAGGAAGCTCACGCTCTTTTACAATTGTAATAATGAATCATTCTGGGCCAGAAAATAAAATCAGGCATGCTTTTAAAGAAGTGTGCAGAAATGATTGGTTGGTGGCTCCTTTGGCGGAAGCTGCTTCCTGGTAGGTTGAAAGTGAAATGAAAAGAGAAACAAGGTTGTACAATCACTGAGGGGCTCAGTGGAATGCCAGAGCTTCCTGGTTTGTTTCGGTTTGCTGAGCTCTCTGGCCCTGAGGAAGTGCTCACCCCACCCCACCATGACAAACTCATCATTCTGGATAAACTCAGTATAGACCAGTGATGGCCATCTTTGGTACAGTGTTGTAAGGCCCTGTTCTCCTATCCCAGTTTGGGGTTCAGAAAAGCCTTTTTCCCCAAACTAAATTTTTTTTGGGTGCATTGGGTATCAAAGGCTCACCAAAAGGCTATTTAAAAAACAGAAAGCACCTACTTATAAAGGCATCATCACTGTCACCATCTGTCTTTTTATATTTTTATTTCACTAGAGAAATTTTATATTTTAAAATATCACCTTGAACCAATATAATATACCATAAACAAAACTGATTGTCAGTAAGACATGTTGGGGAACACTCAGAAACTCTTTCCCTTGATAGGTTGGGACAGCTTTTGTACAAAATGTAGTTGAAGGCTTTAAATAAAGTGAGAATTCAATCTGTTTGTTTAGGATTGGAAAGGGGGGAAATGAAAACACTTAAGAAAATTGGGGATATTTTCATGTGAGAAGGTGAGAGTCCCACTGTTCTACTAATGGTTTCATTGAAGGTTCTAGAACTACATCTGCTAATAACTAGCTATACATTTTGAAACTGTCCTTTAAACTCTCTGAGTCCCCGTGACCTCTTTGTAAATGAGAGGGATTCAAGGAGACAACTCTCAGTTCCCTTTAGGATCTGAGAGGGCATGGCCTAAGTTAAGAGTGGGAGCATGGGAGCCGGCCCTTGGAGACAATCTTGACCTGTGCTAGACTGACGGTCCTCCCAGCTGTTCCACTTAGGCAGGGCTCCAAAGCGCCATGTGCATTTTCAGCTCTGGACACAAAGCAGTTAGTTTCATTTTTCTGCTTTACAGTTTAGAATCTCTTCAGGTGCAAAACACAAATTTCAAAATTCATATTCTCCTGAACCACATTGATTAGATTTTTCTGTGTGTTCTTGGGGTTTTCTTTGCAATCTCATTCCTGCCTGCCCTTTTTCTTGGTTCAACATTCAGTTTTGGTCAATCCCTTCACCTCTAACCCATATCTCCAATTTTTATTATGTAGTTTGAGGCTCATGAATACTTGATTCCTGAAGTTTTCATCATTTTTTATTTCTGCATGCACATCTGGGCTTTAGGAAGTAATCAGTCTTATATCTCACTTTATTTCATATTCTCTGTTTATTTGATTTTTTTCTTTCAGTCGTACGCTATCTCTTTCCTACTTACATTCATAAATCTAGTTTTGATCTATCCTTTTTTATTGTTGAAGAGAACCTCAGTAAAAGAAGCAAGGGAGAAAAGTGTACAAGGAGGAAGAGATGTAGAAAGAGAGAGGAAGAAAGAATATCAAACCAACTGACTGGTGAGCCTCCTTATTCATAGGAGACTAAGCAAATCCCTTCAACCTGGACGTAGAGTTCCAGTGCAGAATCTGTCTACTTTCTATTCTGTCCCTGTAGTCTGCCTATTTCTATTCTGTTCCTGTTTACTGCCTTTGGAGTGGCGGTGAAATCACCAGTTACCATGGTCCATGGAAAGGCCTTTACGAGTTAGAGCTTGACTTATCATCTTTTAAAAACAGCAGGAACTGAGAATTAATCACAACCTACCTGGTTAATCACCTTTCTACCCTGTCTCTATTCATCCCATGTTCCCGAAGGGCAGGGTTTTTTTTTTTCTATTTAGAACAGATGATTTAAAATTTAAATTCCATGTTTACTTGAGGAAGTGAGGTGGTCCTTTGGATTTATTTATGAGAGAATAGTAATTAGAAATGATTTCCAGCCAGTCTGTGTTAATATGACCATCTTGGTGTTTAACTGAAGTCTATTTTGATTGATTGTTGCCCAAGCAATAACAGTTGTTAATATTTTCAAAATTGCCATACAACGATTCAATTACTTTAGGAACTATAGAGCCTGATTTGCCATTCCTATTGTGAGTTTGCTGGGAACATGCACAGAGAGAAAGCGGCATGTGTGCCTGACGCAGAGGCCCCCACGACAGTGGAAGGGTCCACGACACCACAGCCTCGCGTGGTTAGACTAGGAAGCAATTTTAACTGAGGCTCTCTGTACCAGACCTTCCTTTTTGTGCCTTGTTTTCTTTAGTGGGAAAGGGGGACTGAGACTACTGTATCTAAAGATAGGCTAAACTCAGGACACTTGTCAAGGAGCTGGGAAATACGAACAAAAACAAAAGGATATAAACAGCATTGTAAAGCACCATCAGCCAGGAGCATGTGTGTCAAAGCAGGAGTTAGTGCTTCGGGTTGAAATGAGGGAGAGGTTGCATTGACTTCTGAGGGTTGGGGAAAATACAGAGGAACATAATGCTTGATGGGTTTTGGGGGTATTTCAATAGGCAATAAGTGACTGGAGAAATGTGGAACATGAGGGTCTTCCACGGAGAGGGGGTTTAATAGGCCATAGCTCATTGGTACCAATGTGACTTCAAGTCATAGACCATTTTGTCTACGGGGTTGAGGTCACATAGGAGAGCTGAGGAGAACTAAGATGAGGCTTCCTGGAAGAGGCTAGAAAGCAAACAGTGTTAAGGGCCAAGCTAAGAAGTTGAGACTGGATTTAAAAAATCATGGAAAGCCACTAAAAGTTTTAAACAGAGTGATGAATACCAATGCCTGTGAATTTGTCAGGCTGAAAGTGTTGAGATGTCAGTTCCTCCTGGAAGTCATTGTGAGAGTGTGCACAAGGATGAACATTTTCCCAGTAGCAATGCTTTCTCAGGGATGCACACTCCAAGTCAACACTCGGCATTCCGAAGCTCCTGTCTTCCTCCAGTATGTGCTGGGGATCGTGATAACCAGAGCAGCTTAGTTGGAGTTGTAGAGGTTGATGTGTGAGCTGGGAGTTGGGACAGTGACTATAATTCTGGAGTTTTTTTGTGAAAGGAACACTGAGTGTGGACCTCAAGGGAAGAAACATGTGGAGGGACAGGAAAAGTAGACAGGAAGGGGAGCCAGCAAGTACGGGCAGCTAAGAAATATATTGGATTCGCCCAGAGTGCGAGAAGCTGAGAGCTATAAGAGAAGGCCTCACAGGCACAAGGAGTGAGAAAAGCAGTGTGGAAGAAAGGGCGACAGCAGACCTTGGACCTTGTGGATTTGCGAACCAGGCCCACAGAAGTACTTGTAAAGTGGGGAGCATGGCTGAATTCTCCAAGGGAGGAAGTACAGGCATGACAAATCAGCTGTCAGAAGACTGTTAGGGGTCTACATCCACATTTTTAGGAGCTAAAAGGAGTAGGATAAGTAGACATTCTTGGCACAGAGGACCCAGGGTACTCCAGAATCAGGAAAATGGGAAACATGAGAGGGAAACTTTAAGATAGAAAGGCTGGCTTATCTACGAGGTTGGAGATGAAGGGTATTAGAGATCATGACTCGGAAGTAAAAGAACTCACTTGATTAGGCCAGAAAATGTGTCTACGTGTCAGGAGGCCTGGCTCCGCATGGGCAATCGTTGGCCAGCGTTATTTTGGACACCGTGGGCAATGGAGGTTGGAGAACTCTCCTGGGTCCCTGGCTTTCTTCCTGGAGGATTCGGAACAGAGGGCCTCTTCTCTCACTTCCCTGCTCATGTCACTCTGTTGTTTCTCACCCCCCCAACTCAGGCACGCACACCTGAGCTTTGGTTTCAGGCTTCTTAAATGCTGTGATCATTTTGCTTCGGTGGCTTTTCCTGATAGGCAGCACAAGGAGAGGGTCTTTTCTGGCCTGGTGAAAACTGAGCTTAATTTTTAGGTAGATTTTAAATTTTTAGAAGTTTCATTTGGTCTGTTGATCCCCTTGGGGATTTCTGTATTTCTTCTCCTCCACATTGCTTTTCAGCACAACAGGGACAAAGTGACATCCAAGCTGTCCAATGTGCCTGTGTTGGGAAGCAGTACCGGGCCCGTCTCTCAAAATCTCAGAAATGTAGACATGGCACTGACACATGCCTGCCAGAGCAAACCAGAGTTTCCCCACGAGGGATTCAGGACCCATTTGAGAAGGCAGCCAGCAGGGTGGGTAGACCCCCACTTCCATACTGCCCACCCCAGACAGGCCTGCTCCCCTTGTCTTCCTGCCGTGGAGCACAGCCTGAGACGTGTTTGACCAGAAGCGAATCGTTTCAAACGTAAACCGAGATCGGCCTGGAAATCCTCATTTAAAATGTTCCATTCCTAGGTGGTACAATCACTTCCTGCCTAAAACTTCTGGCCCACTTCCCACCACACAGAGGCTGTAAAGAAACTTCCCCCCACTTAACACCAACACCTGCACTCCACATTTCTTCAGGGGCAAAGAAAAAAATACACTTACACAGAGGTTAGCCTACATGTTCATTAAGGAAGAAGAGTGTGGCTTATTCATCTGTGTTTTCAACTTTTGGTTGTTGGCGTTACGATTAGGAGTATAAATTAGTGACTGCGACTGAACAGGAACTGGGGAGAACACATGCTGGTGCTCTGAAACGATCTACCCAACTCTGTCATCTGTAACAACCAGTGATAACTCTCTTGTCTTGTAAAAAGGGTTTGTACATAACTTGTACATGGTTTCATTTTGTATTTTTCGCAGATTAAAAATTTATGTATTTGTGTTCTAAAACGAGTGTGTCTTGTGTCTCTGTAGCTCCCACATGGCCGTGGGGTGATGCGGGCAGGGCTGAAAATGGCAAAAATCCCTGAGTTCCTGGCAGGCTTCTTTGTTTTCTTTGATGAAGGCAAAGTTTGGACTGACAGGATCCATGGGCTTGCCTTTCTAGCTTTGGTTACAAGTAGATCCCCACCTCGCCAAGAACACTGCCAGTGGGTGCCAGCTCAAGACCACAGTGGTCAGTGGGGGAAAGGGAGAGCCACTGTCATTACATGCAATGCTTGAGAACCCAGCATGCAAGCCTCTAAAAAATGGGCAGCCTTCAGCTAGGCTCTGGAAAAGCTAGAACTTTTCTCTGCTCAGCCACCTGCTTCCAACCTAGCTACCCTTCCTCTACACTGGCAGAGTGAAGCAAGGTTCCTCTCCCTTGTGTTTAGCTGATCAAAACTCAGGACAACCTGCTAAAGGTTTGACGCATCCTGCCCCGCACTCATCCCAACAGAGTGATAGACAAACTGCATCTCAAGGCAAAAAAGCAAAACAAAACAAAAAACTCTTCAAAATTCCTGTTGCCATTTCAGGGCCATAATTTAGACCTTAATCAGAATCCTATGAATTTGAACTCTTTCAGGGAGGCTGGACTCCCAAGGTTAAGGCTGGTCTATTCTGGAGGAAAGAAGAAAAGCCTTCCAAGTGTATGTATATAATGTATATAATACAGTGACATTAATGTATTCTAGAGGTTCTCATTGGTTCACCAGCCAAGTGTTTACCGAATAGCTATTACGTTGACATTCATCTACCAGGGTCTGGGAACACAACAGTGAGTAACACTATGACCCGTCTCCAATCTGGGGAGGAGTGCAACCAACAAATAAACAGGTCATTGTCATGTATTAAAAACCAATCTATGGGTTATGTACAATGTGCAGTTGGGAACACATTAAGAAGCACTTAGCCATTTGAAGAACAATCTGCCAATTGATTGATACCTTCAAAAACAAGCCCCTGTTTCGCCTAAGCCAATACCAGCCTAAACCAGAAGAGGGGTCAGCGAAATCAGGTTTACCTGTCAGAATGTGCCAATTCCTGACAGTCCTTGCACTCCAGACTCTCAACTTGCCTTCTCCAATATTTGCTAACAAATCTGAATGTTGTTGGGGAATGTAATTGCAGAGCATATGGTCCCCATTAGTTAGGCAAACTCCGCTGCCAAATTCAGCTCCAAGGAAGGAGTCTGCATAAAGGATGAAGTATTAGCCAAAGATCGACAGTGACAGAGAAAGCAAATAAAAGAGATGAGACACCGAGTTACAAAATAGCAGGCTCGGCATCTGCAGCACAATGAGGGTGGAACATATTTTTCTATTTGTTGAGAAAACAATATATGTGAATTTGTGCTAAAATCTCCCTGTAGCAAAAATCAAAGTAGACCATTCACCAGAATCAATGTTAACTGCTTTGCAATGTCAGATAAGATAGATTCTGCCTGGGAGAAAAACTGGGGGAAACAAAATAGACAGTGTGCAAAGGAAATAAAGCATGAACAACATCAACATGTAAATATGGGCTTACCACTATTTTAAACGGTAATGGGCCAGGCATTTGAGAGAAGAAACAGTCTGAAAACACAGGCTAAATCTCAGAGATGCAAGGTATCTGGAAAGACACAAAGACTTGGAAACAATGGCTGGGCAAGGTGCGAGCGTTGGGTGTCCCGGAGCTGAAGGCAATTTCCCTGTCCAGTGCAGCCTCTGAAACTTGTGGAGGAAGCAGGGCTGTGCCTGCGCCCTAACCCACGCTTGCACCCCAGACTGCTCTGTCCAAGGAGCTCATGTGGGGTCCCACCCACTGTCCACCCAGGGCTCTTTGGTTTCAGTCTATTAAAATTATCTCACCGATACCTAATTTGACAGATTTTTAAAAAAGCAATTTACCATAATCTGGTCTTTGCAAAAATAATCAACATTGTTTTTGTAGAATCAACAATCTCTTTCTCGCACTTCCATTTCTATTTAATTAAATTGCATGCTATAATAACAAGTACAAATGCTTGAACAAGTACCAGTACCATCAGGTGGTGAAAGCCCAAGGAGGCAGGTGGAGTCAGAAACAGTTGACAGGGCGTTAAAAATCAGGGCACCACAGAAAGCAGTGAAGCAGTGAGCACGTCCACAGAGGATGCAGAGAGAACATCAGCTCAGCAGCTCATTGGCAGGTAATGCTTGATGAAGAGGGCTTCTAAAGGAAATGATTGGAGATATCTACCCATAGGGGGCGAGTTAAGTAAATGTATGCATCCATTCAGTGGAGTTCTAGGCATCCAGGAAAATGGATGAGGTAGACTTATGTATATCAGGGGTTGACACACTATGTCTCTTAGGTCAAATGTGGCCTGCTGCCTGATTTGTAAGTAAAGTTTTGTTGGAATACAGCTATGCCCATTCATTATGTATCATGTATAGCTGATTTCATGCTGTAATAGCAGAGATGAGTAATTGCGACAGAGACTATATGACAGGTAAAGCCTAAAATATTTACTGTTTTACCATTCACAGAGTAAGTTTGCTGAATCCTGGACTATACTGCATACAGGTAGAAAATGTAATGTATAGTAGGATCCCATTTCTGTTAAGTGATTGAGTGTATTCATGCATTTATTAAAATTTAGAACCACAAACGCCGATTGCCAAATTAAGGTAGGAGGCAGAGGGGAAAAATTAAGAAATATATGAAGGGCTTGTGCTTTTCAATTTATACAGTTCTGTTTACGTTTATGTAGATTAAACAGATATAATTATCATCAGAAAAAGTGCTTAAGATATTTCTTTTCACAAAATGTAAATAAATAAGGCCCCAAGGCCGCAAAGGACATAAACAGCTTTACCAGAATGGGCAAGAAGTCCTGCTCACCCTATAGCCACTCCAGGGTTCTGCATCTCATGGTTTCTTGTTTCTAGGTGTTCTGTACACAGCAGGCAAGCACGAGACATGGGCACATTTTCTCTACAGTCCTGTTTGTTGCAGTTGCTGAGCTCTGGACCTGTCAGGCCAGCAAGCATATGTCTCATAACACCACAGGCTGTTCTCCCTGCGGTTGTGTACCCAGCACCGACACAGCGCCCTCTCCACACCACAGGAGGCGTTGTAGCTCTGGGCTGCCGAACTCCAAGTTCCAAAGCTGCACCTTCCCACAGGCCTCAGTGGGGCATCGCCCGCCTTATTCTGTTTTGCAGTCTGTTTTATGAAGGGACCTTCCCAAGAAAAGATGTGCCTCTCAAAAACTTCATTCATTCATTAACTAAAACAAAACTGAATAAATTAATTAAACTGGATCCTGCATACCAGTCACACACATTTAAAAAGCATAAATTAAGTAAACAATGAAAGTAAGTCTCCTTCCTATTCTGAGTCACGCAGCTTCTCTCCTGTGGACAGTCATGTCTGATGTTCTTTTTCACCCTGCCGGAGATGGGTTACACATATTCAAGTGTGATGCAAGAATAGCATGCTATGCATTTTATATATACTTTATATGCCTTTATAAAAGCAATATAATGTTCATATTATTTTATCCATCCATCATCACTCTTCATAAGGGCTACATAGTATTTCAGATAAAAAGTAATTTATTTGGACTTCCTCCTACCTACTTAAATTGTTTTCAGTCTTCTTGTATTTTACCCATAGCCTCAGCAAACATCCTGTGCATATATCTTTGTGCAAAGATGTGAGTATAACTCCAGGATAAATTCTCAGAACTGAAATTGTTCTGTCACTTTAAAAAACATTTTAATTGTATTTGATACTGCCGAATTATCCTTCCAAGAGAGTGTCTTAAATCATAATTCTACCACCTATCACAGAGTACCCAGCTAAATGTGCTAAGGCATTACATGTCTGTCATCTGATACAATGAGAAGTCCAGAGCAGAGTTAGGCACAGGGCCGGTTGATGCCAGAGTAGGCCATCTAAACCAAGAGTCTAGGTACTTTCCATTTTCATGCCCTGCGGCCCTCAGCATGTTGATGTCTGTGCTCGTGGGCAAACAATGACTGCAGTTGTCTCTGCAGCCACACAAGTCACAACACTGTCCTGTGTATAAAAAGAGGGCATCTTATTTCATGGGAACTTCTTATTATAGAGGAAACATTTTCTGAGGCACCTAGTAAACTTCCCTTTAGTCTTATTGACCAGATGGGGTCTGATGCCCATCTGCCCCAAAAAATAACTAGAAAAGGGTCTGAAAATTATGTGTTTGACTTAGACTTTGAGCAATCATGGTTTGCGCACGTTAGGCGGGAGGTGGGACTACCTCTTTCATCAGGTAATATGGAGATCAAGCAAAAAAAAAGAAGTGGTCACAAAGCAGCCACCAAATAGTGGCACAACCTGAGAGTCAAAAAACAGATTTTCATCGTCACTTGAATTTGTAAACTATGAACAAAGTTAGGCATCTTTTCATATTTTTATTGTCAAATTTTCCATTTGTCTTTTTCCCTTGTTCACCTTCCTATACAATTTACCTTAAAGTTATAGATTTCTATAATTTGTTCATTAAATTTTGCTTTAAAATTCCCAAAGTGGCACGTGCTCACCACAGACAATGACGAGAGAATGAAGGAACTTCTTCATGCCTCCTTTATCGTATGAACCTCCTCATTGTGAAACCCATGTTAAGATATGCAAATATATAAAGGTATGTGAAGAAATGTTTAACAATATTTTTTGCACAACAAGGCTCATACTATAAATATAAATATGCAACCTGCTTTTCTTAATGAAAATATATAAATATATTCCCTCAAAATTAGTAGATATACATTTAACTTGGCCTTTTAAATATTAAATTATAATGACAAAAGATACAGGATATTACTATTCTGTATTATGCATGTGCCAAAGTTCAAAAGCCATTCACTTTTTAGGACATTACACTTGTTTTTTTTTTTCCCCAGTTCTGGTATTTCCTGCTCTTTCAGGGAGCAGAGTGCTGCTGTCTTGAGGAGACATCACTGAGAAAGTGGGTAGAATCAAGAGTGAGGTCAGAACTAAAATTTGTAAGGACTGTGATAGATGAGAGTTTTCCCCTTGCTCACGAGAACCCAAACAAGCCTTAACTCAAAGGGAAAAATGCTGTCAAAAGATAACCATTCTATGCATTCTGAAATTTCATAAGGGAAACACTACACAAAGCAAAGCAAACATAGGTGTATTGTGAAAGATTAACTTTAAAGAGACAACAAAAAATAAAAGATAGAAAGTAAGATAGCAAATTTAAGACTGAACATAATACATACATAAATAAAATGCTGGTGACTTTATTTTTTAAAAAATACTTATGATGGAAAAGTAAAACCTATCAGTACATTGTATAAAAATGTTAACAAAAAGAGGACAGAATAGTTGAAAGTAAAAGCATGTGCAAAGGTATTCTGGGCAATTTAGATTTTTTTTTAAACAGAGGATAGTAGACTCTCAGTATCAGACAGTGTTTAATTTAACATTAGAACAAATATCATGAAATGAAAAAACACCATAGTACTTTTTATAATAATGAGACAATGAGGTCACACAAACTCACCACCAGATATCAGACTTGAATATCACATCAAATTTCATAAAGAAAAAATACATAAAAAGTAAGAATAAATATTTAGAAACAAATTAGTAGGAGCTGTTAATTCATTTCTCTCTATGAATTATCTAGTGGACAAAAATAAGCAAGGCTATAAGAGATTTAATGAATAATAAAAATATACCCTATATGCAAGTTTCATATATATGTATTGATATGTACATATGTATATGTACACACACATATATACTAAAAAGAGAGAATACATTTCTTTTTCATATCCCATGAAACATTAAAAAAATTATAGCACATATAGGCTCTGGCAGAAGTAACACCATTGAGTGTGGTTGGCAGGATACGTGGATGTCTCACATGAGATGGACAGCAATTTGAACATTTCACATAAAATGTCAGATGGTGTGCTTGGGTGTGCTATTGTCATGTTACAGAATTACATGCTTATGATTTTGTAATAAAAGTTTTTTATGTAATAAAAAGGGGTGTTATTTGTGCCAGACCCTATATTATTCCACACACACAAAGCAATAAATGCCATAAAGAGAAGTTATGTACATTATTTATTGAAAGATTATTAATACCAATAACACCAGAAAGAAAAAATAAACCTGCCAATTAAAAATTAAATAATTTTTAAACCAAAAATTACAACCAAATTAAGAAATAGCTATAAAATAATATCTGAAGAATGCTGCTTAAACACTCCTCAAAGGAAAGATCAAACCCTTAAAACATACATATGTAAGAAATGAAATAAACAAACCCAGCATACAGTTCAAAGAGGAAGAAAATAAATGAAATCAAATTTACAGAAGTGAAAGAAACTGAATTTAAAAACATTACAACAGACATTAATGAATTACGCAACAAAAATGTGTAGGACTAATGATGTGAAGCAGCAATACTATGAGAACAAAAAATGACAAAATAACTAAGGAGAAACCACAAATTCATAGAATAAAAATATGAATGGGGAGGTAACTACAAATACAAAGAATATTATTCTCAAGTGTGTTGAACTCTGTTAAAGTAAATTTTAAAATAAGATGAAATGGAAATCTTAGGAAAATATAAGAAACTATAAGAGATAGAAATAGAAATCAATTTCTACCCAAAATTAAAGAACAGAAGTTTTCAATGCTATTTCAGAGCATAGAAAAAGAATTAATGTTTCTGCTCTGTCCAGTGTGGCTCAGTTCATTGGAGTGTTGTCCCGTAAACCGAAAGGTCATGGGTTTGATTCCTGGTCAGGGAACATGCTTACGCTGCTTGTTTGTCTTCTATTGTAGTGTATAAGAGAGAGGCACCCAATCTATGCTTCTCTCTCACATCAATGTTTGTCTCCCTCTCTCTAGAATCAATAAACATGCCCTGGTTGGTGTGGCTTAGTGGATTGATCACTGGCCTGTGAATCAAACGGTCATCAGTTTGATTCCCAGTGAGGGCACATGCCTGGGCTGTGGGCCAGGACCCCAATAGGGGGCATGTGAGAGACAACCACACAGTGATGTTTCTCTCCCATTCTTTCTCCCTCCCTTCCCCTCTCTAGAAATAAATAAGTAAAATCTTTTAAAAAATCAATAAACGAGTCTTCAGGTGAGAGTAAAAATTAATATTTCCAATTATTTTATGAAATGCTCAACTAATTGCTTATAAAACCTGCCAATTATATAAAAATGTATAGACCAATTTCACTTGCTTCAAATATAGTAAACATTATAAAAATAAACCCTGTAGTATATATACAAACACATATTTTAATATTAGGAGTTTTAATAATATAATTCTCCATACCAATGAGTTTGATACAAAAAAAAACCCATGATATTTCCATATAGAGTGAAAGAGATTTGATAAAAACCCACTATTTTTATCAAAACATAATAAATTATATATCAATTACTATTTTTTGCAAGAACCATGATGTCATGCTATGTGTCTCAACTCCAATTTACATTCCACTCCACATGAGAAGACAGATTTAAGATAAAAGAGGTTCTGACCCAGAGCCTCTTGATGTTTTAACAAGCTACTATATAAGTTAAATTCCATTTAAAAACTAGCATTACACATAATGAGGGGACTCTAGAAGTCTTCCATTCAAGGAACAATTCAAGAAAGAAAGTCTAATAATATTTAACTTTGTTTATTATATCTAGCTTATTTTATCAGACAACAAAAATAAGCGAAACGCCTTCAAATTTGGAATGGAAGTAAAGTTTTTATAATTTTCAGATTGTGATTATGTCTATTCAAGCCCAAGAGAATCAACTGAAAAACACTGACAAATTATAAAAGAATTAAATAAGGTAGCTGGAGAAAAAGCTAACCTACAGAAGTTGATAGTTTTCCTAAATACAATTACAAAATATATGCACATCAAAACATAATGTAAAATATTAAAAAAGAAATGTCCCATGTATAGAAGTAATTAAAAATAAAATATTAATGATAAGCTTTAAAATATTCAGTAAAGAAATGTTCACTCAGTATCATTAGCCTTGGGGAAAGGCAAATTAAAACTACAATGAAGTACCAGTTTTCTTCCACTAGGGTAACTAGAATTTCAAAGACTGACGCTACCATGGGCTCTGAAGATGTGGAGCGGCTGACAACACACGTTGCTGGTGAGGATGCTGTTCTAGAGAACAGTTTGACAGTGCCCACTGAAGTCGCACATGCACTTTCAGTGAAGTCCAGCCATCCTATTTCTAAAAATAAAAACATATATTCATCGCAGCTTCATTCATAATAACCCCGAACTTGGAAAAACTCCATCAACGGGCGAATGTATACAAGAATTTTAATACACCCATAGTACACAACAACGAAATGGGATGAACTGATGATGAATGCACGAAAATGGATGGCTTCAAAAATATTGTGCTGAACCGAAGAAGCAACACAAGAAAGATATATGTGTATGATTTCACTTATATGAAACTCCAGAAAAGAACACATCTGCCCTGACTGGTGTGGCTCAGTTGGTTGAGCATCATCCTGGTTGTAGGTTCGATTCCCGGTCAGGGCATATGCCTTGATTGCAGGTTTGGTCCCGTGTCAGGATGTGTGTGAGAAGTAACTGATTGATGTTTCTCTCTCACATTGACATTTCTCTCCCTCTCTTTCTTCCTCCCTTCCCCTCTCTCTAAAAACAAATAAGCAAACAAAAAACTAGAGTGACAGAAAGCATATATGTATTTGCTTGGGGACAGGATAAGGAGAGAGGATCGACTGGGATGCAATAAGAAGGAAATCTGGGAATGATAGAAATGTTCTATACCTGAATTGTGATGGCTATGAGGTTTTATAAATTTGTCACAATTAATGGAATAAACAGTTAAAATTAGTGTATTTTATGGTATGTAAACTATACCTCAATAAAGTTGATTAAGAAAACACAAAAAATTACAAACGGACAATAATCAAAACTGTAGTACTGACTCATGACTTGACAGGCTAATTAAAGAAATTGAATAGAGAGACTAGAAATTTCCCCCAAATATCTGCTAATTTAGAATATGATAAAGACAGCATTTCTTATCAGTGGAGAAAAGGCGGGTGATTCAAATGATAGTGAGAAAACAGAATAGTCATGGGGAGAAAATAAAATTTCATGCCTGTTACAAGTTAAATTGTGTCCCCACAAAAGAAGTGTTGCAGTCCTAACCCAAACACCTCAGCATGTGACCTTATATGGAAAAGTGTCATTGCAGACATAATTCATTATGATGAGGTCATACTGGAGTAGAGTGGGCCCCTATCCAATATGACTGGTGGCCTTATAAAAAGAAGTAGAGATATAGATGCAAGAAGGCCATGTGGTGATGGAGGGAGAGATTGGGATGATGAAACAGAAGATACGAGGAATAGTGCACGTTGTTGGCCACCACCAGCAGCTAGGAAGAGGCGAGAGAGGACCCTCCCCAGAGTCTTAGAGGGAGGCTGGTCTTGCTGATACCATGATTTAGGACTTCTAGCCTTCAGAACTGTGAGAAAACAAGTCTTCACTGTTTAAGTCACCCACTCAGTGTTACTTTTTATGGCCCTAGGAGACTAATACAAAGACTACTACTTAACTCTTTATGTAAAAAATAAATTATTTGCAATATGAATAAGGTCTAGAGTTGCTGTACAACATTGTGCCTATAGTTAACAATACTGTATTGTATTATAAACTTAAACATCTGTTAAAGGGTAAATCTCATGTGAACTTTTTAAATCACAATAAAATAAGCTAACTAGCTGACTGACTAACTAAACAATTAAAAAGAGGAAGTAGTATAAGTAATAGAACATGCCAGATAGAAAGAGTAATTTCAGATTGGGGAAGGTATTGTTAACTATGACACAATATTCAAAAGACATAAATTAAAACGGTGCTGTAAAAAACTAAATATTTTAAACATATTTATATCAAAAATAAAATTTTAATGTATAATATCATAAACCCATTTGTCAAAAGACAGAGATGCTATTTTGATTTCTCATAATCACAAACTGGTAAATTGTTCCAAATATCCCACTGAGATAAACTAAGAAAAATTTAAAAATCTTTTTTTAAAGAAGACAAAATATCTGTTCAAGGCATTGATGAACTACAAAGGGAGTGAAGAGTTAAAAGGCTAAGGCTACATTCTTTGTGTATTTTACATACACAATTATGTCTGCCAATAATTGCAGCATTATTTTATTTTTAATTATTTTATTTCTATTTATTTATATTTTTGCTAAGACCTCTCTTGGTATCACATCCAGCATTTTAGGTTTCATGAATTGTACCCACATTGGCCTATTGTTTTCTTATAATACCCTGGATAATACCCTAAATAAATTAAGTCTTCTTTGTAGGAATCATTTTTGAGGCAGGTAGTTGAGGTTTGTTAACTTAACCTGAGGGAGGCTATTCTTAGCTTCCCATCTCCCTGATCCTTTCTAGTAAACTAGCTGCCCTACAGTTTGGCTGATACTCTCACGGAGATACCAGCCTATTTTTTAACACCATGAGAACCTCCATTGTTTTCACAAGTGTTCTTAGTCTTAAACTTTCCCATACTCTGTTCCAAATAAAGTTCCCTTGTGGAGAGCTTTGGAGCTAGCTGTTCTTATAATCTGTTTCTTCTGAGCAAAATTTCCGGGACACTGTTGTGGAGTTGGGAATGGGGGCAGTAGCATACTTCTCCTGAGTGAAACACCTGCCTTATGAGCACGGTGCTCAGTGGAGCAGGGCATTGCTTCCCCAGGCATGGACATTTGCCTCACAGTCAAATTGAGACAAGGGCAAGCAGAGCCCCCATATTCTTAGCACACTACACATGATCTAGAGCCCCTGCCCTAAAGTCGAGCCTAGTTGGAGGAAGGGAGCCCTAACCTCTTGGCCATAGCCACCTGGAATTTAGCCTCTGCTACATGGGACTAGGAGGGGGCCCAAAAATGCTGGTGACCTGCCTCTGCAGTAGCCTTCGACTGAGGACAGGTTGGAGAGGAAGATGCATCTTCTTGACCAAACCCAATCAGAGTAGTGCTTCCCTCATGCTGAACTGGGAAAGGGGAGAGAGTGGGTCTTGGCTTTAGGGACACAGACTCTCACTGCTTTTAGCCAAAATTTGGTAGCCTTTCTAGAATAAATGTTTTTCATTTACCATATGCCCTTAGAAAAAAGTCTAAAGACTTTACGTGTTTTCTTTTTAATGATTTTTGCTAGTCACAGTTATTTCTCTCAGGAGAGGTTCTGCATAATGCTTCACACCACCATTTTGAACAATGTCTTCCACAAGAAGACAGACACATTTTTTTTGTGATCAGACACAAAAAATGTATAAACTACAAGGGAAAATAAAATATACATTTAATTACCTTAAAATTAAGAAATTATTTTGCCCTGGCTGGTGTGGCTCAGTGTATGGAGCACTGGCCTGCAAACCAAAGGGTCACCAGTTCTATCACTGGTCAGGGCACATGCCTGGGTTGCAGGCCAGGTCCTCATTTGGGGGCCTGTGAGAGGCAACCAGGCAATGTATCTCTTACATATCGATGTTTTTCTCCTTCTCTTTCTCCCTCCCTTTCCCTCTCTCTAAAAATAATAAATTTAAACAAATAAAATAAAAATTAAGAAATTATTTTAATTGAAAAAAGTATAGTAACAGTAAAAATATAGGTCACATATTCTGAGAAGGTTTTGGAAATAAATGCAGTCAACAAGAACAGGTATGTAGAATATATAAAGAATTTCCACCAAATCAATAAAAGAGACCACAATCTAATGGAAGAAAATAAACAGTAGACATCAATCTAAATTTCATGGAAGTAGAAATCCAATGGTCAAAATACTTACTCAAACATTCAACTTAAGTAATCGTCTGGGTAATGCAAATCAGACCCACAGTAGGGTTTTCACCTCATCATCTCTAGGATATTTGAAGATATGCATAATGTACAACCAACCGTTTTCCCCCTGTGTATGTACTACAGAGGAATCCACCCAGATGTGCACCAAGAGGCAGGCAAAGAATTTTCAGAGAAGCATATTTTTGCATGTGAAAAAAAAAGTAACCTAGATGTCCATCAAAGATAAACAGACAGATTGTGGTACATCATCAAATGTATTTCAATAGAGCAGTAAAAGTTAATGAACTATAGCTACATAAATCAACTCGGATGACTCACACAGGCACAGTCCTGAGGTAAAAGCATATTTTAGAATCCATACATTTTTATATCAAGTTTTAAACCCATTTAGCAATGTTAAGCCCAGATACAGAAGAATTACTATAGATAATGTAAAGTTATACTAATATGCAAACAATGGCAGATGCCAAATTCTGGGTAGAAGGCACCTGCAGAGGAGGGAGGAAACACGTTTTGGAAAGGATAGAAAATGGGCTTCAAATGTGCTGGCAATGCATTAACTGTGATGTTCAGTTTTATGTGTTTCACAAATGTTTACTTTAATTTTTTATATCAGTTTTTATGTCTGCAGTTTCACAAATTTTAACCGCCAAAGTGTGTGAAGGAACAAAAGAGAGGCTATGAGCATGGTGGGGTGTGTGCACAAAAGAAGGAATACGGATCCGCCTCATCAGACACAGGAGCTCCACAGTGAGAGGGTACTGGTGCTGAGTCTCTAAGGATAAAAATACATGAATGCTTTCTTCGGAGAGACAGAAACAGAAAGGCCATTCACAGTAAAATGTGTCTTTTCGTTTTCTCGTTGTTGGGTCTCCAGGCCGAACAGAAGTAGCTGACTTGTTTTTGTAGTTAGGGAGCTAAGAATAATTTTTGCACTTTTAAATGGCTACATTTTAAATGCTGATATACATAATTTCTCAGTTTTGCCTCTTGGTCCACCAAGCCTAAAATATTTATTCTCTGGCACTTTAAATTTACATGTTCCTTTCCTAGCAATGCTGTGTGTCTTCTTGATCCTGGGAGAGAAACAAAATATACTTTTAGTTATAACATTGATTATGGCCTCAAAGGAGTAAATGCTGTTTTATATTAGTTAGTTGCAACAGACAGAAGCGTAAGTAAAATTAACTTAAGTAAAAGGAGTGAATTACTTATAAGTCTGGAAGCCCAAAATGACGGCTTCAGGTACAACACAATCTAGGTGCTCAAATGATGTAAGAATTTTGTCTCTGTGTCTCTACCAGGAGTATCCAACCTTCTGGCATTTCTGGGCCACACTGGAAGAAGAAGAGTTGTCTTGGGCCACATATTAAATACATTGCAACATGTAATCACAAAAAAATCTCATAGTGTTTTATATAAATCTACAGTTTTGTGTTGGGCCAAATTCATCACCATCCTGGGCTGCATGTGGCCTGTGGGCTGTCAGTCAGACACCCCTGTGACTCTGCTTTCCTCTGTGTTAGCTTCATTCTCAGGCAAGCCCTCCCATTGTGATGGAGGAGATGGTCAAGAGCGGCTCCAGGCTAATAACTGAGCAGCTGGGCATCCGCCATTCATGATTGTTTCAGGAAAAGTCTGAGGATATACATTTCTTATCCTGGATCAACTGTCCACCCCTGGATATGGGGGTGGGTATTATACCTCCTTGGAAAACATGTCCCCAAAATATGAAAGGTAGTTTTCCCAGAGGAAAAATACAAGACAACAAGACATGAGGAAGAATGGATACAAATGTCCCCTCAGCAATTGATGACAGACACTGTTTCTGTTTACCAGCAGCTATTTTATCTTTACTCCCATCCCTGCCTCAAGATCCCAAGGCTGATAAATTGACTCTCCTGTTGGGTGTAACACATCCTTCTCTACTTTCTATTTAGTCTGCTCCTTTGTGGCAGCACCAAATGTTTGCACTCCCACTTTTTTGGTTTCAGTACATAGCTTTGAATTCACATTTACCATCTCCTTGTAACTCAATGGTTTCTTTTCTTTGGTTTGTTAATAGCACTTTTGAAAATTCAACTCTTTAGATACCCCCTTTTCAAATACATGTCAGAAATTAGTGAGGCTCTGACTGGTGTGGCTAAGTGGGCTGGGCATCATCCAGCAGACCAAAAGGTTGCCAGTTTGATTCCTGGTCAGGGCATAGGCCTAGGTTGCAGGTCAGGCCCCTAGTTGGGGGTGTGTGACCAATCGATGTTTTTCTTGAACATCATTGTTTCTCTTCCTCTCGTTCTTTTCCCCTGCCTCTCTGTAAAAATAAATAAATAAATAAAATCTTTAAAAAATTAGTGGGAATCTTGACACATGATTAAAACCAACACTTAACTGACATTTGAAACATCTACAAGAAGAAATAAACCTTTGCTTTACCCTGTTTTCAACATAATTAAAACATCTTAGGATGGTAATCTACTTCCTTAGCTACTTTTACCAAAGCCCATTTTCCAACTAGGAGTAGAGATGGGAAAAAGAAAGAAGGGCATGAGGGAGTAATAATATTCTGCTACATTTATAGTGAAAAGCTGGCTAAACACATACTTCTTTAATTCTAGATAATAGGAAACTGTTCAGCCTTAGTTATTATCATCCATATGCCACCTGATTAGACCACACAAAGTCTTAAGTTGTGCTAGAATATCAGGCATGGGCATAACTTTCAGGTCCTGGTATCTGAGCTTAAAGCAGGAAGTGTACCTAAACAAAAAATTTGTGGGGAAAAGTAGAAAATGTACATGGAAGTGGACTGCCCAGACAAATATCTCTGACCTCAAATTTTGAGACAGAGATGTAGGGAATTTTAGAAAACATTCCCCTTTGAACTGAGCCAGACTAAAGTCAGGGCTACAGAACCAACCATTGAGCAGCCAACTCCAAAGACTGTCTTCCAGCAAGAATCTTCCCAGCCCCTGACACAGCTGCCCCAATCCTCACCTCATACCCACCATGTTCCGTAGCCTCTCTCAGTTGCATAAGCTCAGTTATATGTGGGCTAGTACTCCATCACTGGCTTTAGAACTACCTCCCCATCGATGGGTGTATTGGTCCCACCCATGCACAATTTTCTAACCAAGAGCTAGTTGACCCAGTACTGGCTGCAGTGGACCCAAGCCCAGAAGGTATTGTGTGATTGGAAGTCACTATTCAAGTAGTCAGGGTCCTGGTGTTCAACACTTGAGACAACTATCCCAACAAAACAAGCACTAAGGGACAAATCTCAGTGCAAACCTTACAAAGCCTAACTCCATCCCTTCTAACTCATCACAGTACATCACTCTGCCCCCAAACCATCCCCCAATAATACTGATGCCAGGCCACATCCTCCACACAGCATGGCGCAGCCAGCAAGGCAGCTGCAGAGTCTCTGTGGCAGACTACCTGGGTTTGAATCCTGCTCTGCTGACCATGAGCAGTGTGGCTGCTGTTTTACCTCTGTTCCTCAGCTTCCCTGTTTGAAAAAGTGGGGCTGTTAATAGGACCTACAATCATGATTATGAAGATGGAGTGAGTTAATACTGGTGGTTATGCAAGACAATGCTATGTACATAGTGTCACATGTGATAATCCAAATAACAGCCCATTTAATACTGTCTTCTTTAGAAATAGTTTTTCAGCTTCTAGGACATCATGTCTGCATTTCCAAAGCCAGAAAAGGAGAACTGTCAAAGATAATGACAGGCTGAGGAGAAATTAAGCAAAAGGAAACCTGACAAGGGCCAATCAAAAGGCTGCTGTATAGCCTATCCCAGGAAACAGTGTTGAACCTGTGCTAGCTCCCACAAAGCCAGTATCAGAAACCTTG
>PVKM010004030.1:0-54144 GCA_004027735.1 Carollia perspicillata | reverse complement strand
CATTGCATTGAAATAACTAACAACTTATTCCATTTTCTAGTTCTAATGTAAAAAATATAGACAGGTTTTAAAATTGAAATAAAGTGACCATTAAATCTCAGTATTTTTGAGGAAATTTCAAAATTACCTGATATAAGTCAACTTATTTGCTAGAGAAATTCTTATCTGTGGTAAACAAAAAGTTATGACTGACAAAAAAAAATTTTAAGAACCTTAAACTGGGAGAAAACTCTTGTGATATCTTCTGGATTGCTTGTATGACATTTAAAATTATTATATGGTATTTTCATTAAGTTTGTCCCCTTCTTTACTAGAAACTCCTTGGAGGCAGACTAAATGCTTTTGTTTGTTTGATTGGTTGGTTGGTTGGTCTTGCAATTGTCTATATTACAGTGTCTTATCAAAAATCATTTAACAAAAAGTGATATTTACTTCAGCTAAAAACTTATTTAATTTTGAAATGTGTAATACCAGATCTCACGATCCCACATCACAACAGTAGAGAAAGGCAAGACATTACAGTTGCAGGCAGATGGATGGACTCTAGGTAATTCTTATTCTTCTCTGTATGTCCAAATGGTATCTGGACCAGCACCAAGTATACGTACGTGGTTCCTGCCTTCTCTTAAATATCTTTCCCATTCATCACCATAGCCTTGCCTTCACTTACATGGGTCTGAAATTCTTACAACTCTAATGTGTTAGGCAACAAAGGAAATGGTGACAGCATCCCCCCTTATAAATATAAACACAGATGGGAATGGCCAGTCCTAATGCTTTTCCTTTTTTACTAACAGATCAGCCCACAGTAAAAATCTATTACCTTGGAAAGCACAGAGCAAGGGCCTGAAAAAATGCTCCATTAAATAAACAGTCTTTGAAGAGTCAAACATGAGGCAGCCCTTGAGGAAGTATGGGCCCTCAGAGACATTACGTTTTGTAGGAAATCCCAGGCCAATGGATGCTGGGGAAAATGTGGTACCTTGAGCATATTGTATCATTCTGAATAAAATTAGTGGAAGAATTTCTTGTGTGTGATAGATGTAATAGTTATTGTTACCTTATACAAACAAAACAAACAACCCCACCAGCGCATATGACCTAAAATGGCAAGTTTTGAGTAAGAAGGTTTAGACCTCAATGATGGCACATGTGAATAAGGAAAGAAGCCTGAGGACAGTTGTTGTTAGGTGACTTGGTGTGGCTGGAAAGGCAGAACCCGGTAGGTGGGCCTCTGGAGGTGGGGACTCACAAAAAGGGATTAGAATTAGGGCTTGAAGTAGAGATGAGCAGTTGACTGTACTGCACTCTTCATTTCCACGGAAAAAGTGAAGATTATGAATATTGCCCTATGACCCTTTGGTAAACACCTTCTAGAATGAAGCAAAGCTGAGGGTGGGGAAGCATTTAAAAATTCACATTTTATGATTTCAGGTAATTATAGTGTTGAATGGAGGTTTGGAGTATTACAAATACTTGGAAAGTACAAGCGAGAGTGTCGGGGTGGGCAAAGCGTGTCCTCCGACTCACTGTTCTCTGTTCCCTTGCCTCACTCTGAGCCTGGCAGACTGTGTACTCCTCCAGGCCCATCAGGAAGCTCATCACCCAAGACCTAATTACTGAGGGCACCATCTCTTATCAGAATAAACTCCCTTTGTAGTCAATGAAAATTTCGCTTCTCACTCTTTAATCTTCTCATGTCCCAAGCAATGATTAGAAGATAAAATGCCTTGAATTATCGAGTAACAACAAAGTGCCAGCCAGTTAAAGGCGTCTGGGGCACTGAGCTATTTTATCAGGGACAGTGACGTAGCTTCCTCTCCAGAATAGCTGTTACACACATTGTGCATTCCCTTCCACCCCTGAACAAGGGGAAGGCATGTTCCTCAAAAAGCTGAACTTCTTCTTCATGATGCTCTACTATTCTTCTATACTAAAATGTATATGAAATAGAAAACGTAACCACTTCTGCTTTACCTTTCTTTTTCAAATCACCTCTTTTACATACTGTCCGTGTGGCAGATGAATAATGATCTCTTCATTTTGCAGAGATCAGATCATTGAAACATCATGATTTTTTCCTAATACATATAGCATACCATTGAAACCGTTATTTGGAAGATGGCAATGCCTGAATCCACATTAACAACTCAGACTCTATCATTTATACAGTAACAAAGCATGAGGTGGAGTTGGGTTACTGTGAATTAGAAAAATAAATTCTCCAGAAAATTCTCATATTTCATTCTACTACAGTGGTTTTCAAAGTGTGTCCCCTGCATCAGCAACATTAACATCACCTGGGAACTTGGTCGAAATGCAGTTTGTCTGAATTCTGATTCTTTACATTGAAAACTCACAGAGTGGGGCCTAACAATGTGCATTTTAATAAGCCCTTGGGTGAGTCTGAGGCACGCTCGAGTCTGAGAGCCACGGCCCTCGAAGAACTTCTTTCTCCTGGGTTTACAGTACCCGCTGCATGGTGATGAGCCATATTTCATGCCAGAAACATGGTAAGAAGTCTAATTCTTTTTCTTTGGTTCCCCAAAAATTAAGTATGTGTATGTTAGCATACACATACTTAATTGGTTAAAAGAGGGAAACCAAGAGAGATGCGATTTAGGGGGAAAGGTTTTGCTACCAAGACAGACTGAGGCTCCTGGGCAGCCCGGAGAAAAGTGAAAGCCCTAGGAGGAGAAGCAGGAGAGAACTGAAGGACGGCACGCCGTACTGAAGACATGAAGAGGCCCACAGGCTTCAAGGAGTCTGGAAGTTCTTCATCAGAAAGGAAGTACACACAAATTGGTGTCTTTTTCATTTCTTCTTTTTTAAAAAAACAACTCATTCTGATCAAGCTTGGGCTTTGTCAGACACGCACTGCAAACTTCAGAAAGGAAGACTTCAAGGGTTTACAAGAACAAGTAGACAGAATCTATGACATGCAACTCCACAACAGAGAAAGAAAGCTCAAAGGCTGGTGAAGTCTTTAAAATGTCATTCATACTATGCAAATAGAAGTCATTTCAGAGAGGAAGGAACATGGGAGAAACCTACAGAAAATGAGGCGCACGGAATGTGCTGCACTGAGTTTAATTTTTTAAAGGAGACGTCCACATAATAAAAAAATGGAGACAATTTAAAATGATGTCATGGATCTATAAGAAAAGCCTTCAGAAGGCTAGATTTAAAACAAGCCAACAAATGCTAAGGGTAAGAGATAAGCTATTTTTGTTTGTTGCTGTTAATGTTTCACTTACCTGTACTTCTTCATTTGGACCAAGAAGGTCAAAGAAGAAATAGGCCCACTGCTTTGGGTTTATAATAAGTAACCCTTGGTTGCTGACCAATAAGAAGAAATGAGCCCTGGATGGTGTGGCTCAGTGGATTGAGCGTGGGCTGAGAACCAAGGGGTCACCAGTTCGATTCCCAGTTGTGGCATATGCCTGGGTTGCGGGCCAGGTCCCTAGTGGGGGCTGTGTGAGAGGCGGCCACACATTGATGTTTCTCTTCCTCTCTTTCTCCTCTCTCTAAAAATAAATAAAATACTTAAAAAAGAAGAAAAAGAAATGAAGAATACAACTACTATGTTGTTTTTGTCTTCTCTTTCCATGAGAATAAATGGGTGGAAAGAATATGAGGAAAAGGAATTGATGCAGAGGAAAAGAATAGCAGATGACGAAAACATCGTTGAATGATGCTTTTAAGTTATGTCTCTGGACCTGGGTTAACTACCAGCCACTGTTGTAAGAGAACACGGGAAGGAGCCTGAGCAGCCAACAGTGATGCTGCTGGTGCAGCCACAGGAACCTGGGGGATCAGAAGCCTGGGCATGGGCAAATGCAATCTGGGTTTAAGAACTGAAAGTGGTTTTCTCACGTGTATCTGTAAGGAGTGATATTGATATGAGAAGTGATATTGATATGAGAAGTGATATTTCAGGTAGTAGTGGGTGAGCAATTAAGATATAAAGGAGATACTGGTTTGAGCTTTTTTTTTTAATAAGGGTCACAGACACCTGTGTTAAAGAATTGCAGGGGACCTAGAGTACCTGGACTCCATCAAAGCAGCATCTGAAAAAGTCTCTTTTGGAAAGTGACAGGATTCTCCCTTATGTTCCTGGTCAGAAAGTAAACTGATAGAACCATTTGGAAAACCTTTGGCATTATCAAATATAGCTGAAGATGCAGAGACTCTCTGATTTTTTCTTAGATAGGTATCCTGGACAGATTCTGCACCCACATACTAGGTGACAGGTACACAGATATTCGTGGCAATATTGTTTATAATGGCCCCAATGAACAAACCACATATATGCTCCTGAACACTAGGATAAATTGTGAAACTAGTGCTCAATGAAATATTATAACAGAAATGAAAAAGAACTAACTAAAGTTAACTAGTCAACTGATCACATAAATATAGAGTGAGGTCACCAAGTAACACATGGCATAGAACTCCACTTATATAATGCTCATAAAACAGGTAAGAAAGAATCATATTATTTAAGAATATATATTTGATGGAAAGCTATAACGAAATGCAAGGGGAAGTACTTATCTGAACAGTCATAGTTTTGGTGGCTCTTATCACAAGAGGGCAGGACTGGGGACAGCTGCCGCAGGAGTGCTGAATTGCTGAGTGACTTATGTTTTAACCCTGCTGGTGTTTACATGGTATTTGCTTGTTAACTAGCTTTTCAACTATACTTATATATTCTTCTTTACGTATGATATATTGCACAACTAAAATGCTAGAGAACATGTCTCTCATGATATGGTTGTGAAAAAGAAAAGCAAAAATATTTTGGGTGATGATATTTAATTAGGTGAATTTGTAGTGCTGAGCAAGATACCGATTTAATCACCAATTTCAGACTGGGTTTGGGAGAGTTTTTCAGAGGTGTGTTACAGGGTCTATCTTCAACCTTGTTCCTTTCTTCAAGGAACACTTTTCATCATGTATTCAGATGAAGATATAAATTATCTATGTGAGATTTAAAATTCACATGTAAGTGGAATGAGTATGGACCTGGACAGGGTATCCCAAACTTTTATGTGCATAGAAACCATGTGTGAACCTTGTAGAAATGCAGATTTTGATTAAGAATGTCCAGCATAGGGTCTGAGATTCTCCATTTCCCACTTGTTCCAGGTGATGAAGATGCTGTGGATTAGTGGATTTCACTCTGAGTAACGGAGAAAATAGGCAATTTTTAAAATCCTTCTCAATCCTAAAATTTAATGATGCTATGATTCCAGTTCTTAATTTAAGTACAAGCATGAGTCCATCTCGTGTTACTGGGGCCAAGTCACAGGGTGAGGGGGACGGTTTGTCACTCTGAGCAGTCTGACTCACCTTCTTTTCTATAATCTCCGTGACATTTTTATTTATATGTTCCATCTTTGTTTACGAAATTCTATTTTCAGCCCTTCTGAATCGTCACAATGGGTTGCTGGTAAGCATTCACCCTAACTCTCCCTTGTAACACATGGAGGAGCAGAAAGCATGGGCACCGTGGTCCCTTCCCCAGAGGCACCACAGTGTAAGTTAGCTTTTGTCTCAGAGGGGTCACCAAGGAAGGAAAAATGTCAGGTATGTCTTGCTTTCTGGTTCTCACAATGAGTCAGTTATAATGATCAGTTATAAATTTGAAGGCCAAGAAGATGGTTCTAGGTTATGAATAATGAGTGTTTTACGAACAAATTTATAGCATGGAAAGAGTGAGTTTAGAGTAAGGAAGAAAAAAACCCTATTTATTAAGTTTGTATTATATAGCAGATATATTGGTAGGTGCTTTCCTGTGCTGTAATTCCCTCCACAACTCTGCGGAATGGGTATTATTATTATTCACATTTAACAGAGAAGTCAAGGGGCTTTCCCCAAGCAACGACCTCATAATAGATGGCATCAAGATTAAAATCCAAGGGAGTGCCCCTTTGGGCTGATTTCATTGCCTTACTTGCAGCTTCTAAAAAGAGGCAAAATAGCATTTTGGTGAAGCATGGATGAAAAGCACCATGCATTTTAGGTTATTTAGTATTGTCTTGAAAACTGCATCTTTGTTATATACAAAAATCCATGTTAATGATTATGGCAAATATGCATTCAAATACCAACCCATTACATGTAAATTACCTGTTTCTTTGGATTACAAGGAGATAAGCTTGTTTTTAAGCCTGCTTCCTAGGGAAGTTAGCAGTAACAAGTTCAATTTAGTAAGTAAGTTGATTGATACAAAACAGAGAAGAAGAGGGCCTCTCTCCAGGTGAGAACTTAAGTAGACTTTCGATTTTCATAATAGAATATCATCCCTGCTTCTACCTTATGTGGTGTCCAAAACTGTTCACTCTCCCAAACTTGTAATGTAGGACATCAGCTCTTCAGTTCCCTATCAAAGCCTGCAACTTCAAACACGCTGAAACCCAACTCTTACCAAATGTTTAGCTAAATAAAGTAACACTTGGTAGAGACTGTCCAAGGGACACAATGCCCACTGATTCTGTCGTGTTGGTTAAAATCTCTCCCTAGTACCCATTAGAACGTGAGAGGTCTACAGACTAAGTCCTCTCACAGAACTTCTATCATGAAAATGCTTTAGTGTTATGCTCTTAATTTTTACGATAGGCTACTGAAAGCCACAGCTACATAAAATCGCCCTCTATGCTTACCAGAAATGTCACTGGGATTTGTGTTCTAGTATATCAACACTTTAAGATTCAGTGATAGGAAAGACAGGTAGAATCATATCCTTCTTGTTGAGAGGGTTCTGGTTTTTCATATAACTCCTAGCATCCAGAAAACTGATCAGAATTTGAACTCGAAGCTTGGGACCCTTTGACCATAATAGCTAGCATAAATATAGGAACATCTTTATTCTCTTATTCTATTTTTCTTGTCTTTTTGAAAAGCCATCTGAAATTATTTGTGAATATTTTAAATAGTAAAAATATTTCAAAATGTTTAGAATGCTGAAAGAATGGGCAACACACTGTGAAGTTCTTTTGCCGACGGGTACCGTTTAAGACACGCACAGGAGATATTGGGAGACTGATTAGAATACTGGTGCTCAAGGTCAGAACTGTCAGAACCAAACCGACTGGTCCGCTCTTAAGGTTCACAATCTGTGAATGATGTGGATACTACTAGCAAGAGACCAATAGTACATGGTTGGGAATAAATACTTTCTTCTCATTAATTCGATCTATGAGAAAGAATATTTATCATATCTCACTCTTTATTTATTCTTTTTATTTACTATCACCACCCAAGTTGAGCAATTTCTAACTCAAATCCAGGCCCATAAATACACGCTTCCTACTTAGGAGTAAGAATGGCTCTGCGTAGCTTTCTCTCAGGCAGTATGCAAAAAGGCAACTTGCATGAACTCGGAGTCATAAGATTTGTGTTCGAGTTCACTCTCTCTTAGCTTTGTGTCTTTGGAGAAATCACTTCATTTCCAGGAATCTCAGTTACGTGATCTTGAAATGAGGATACAAATGCAATGCAGTTCAATACAAGAGAAATATAAGCTCCCGCCTGTATCTGGGCTAGAGGGAACCTGCCCCTTAAAAAACAAGCCCTTCACAGAGGCTGAAAGGTGGGATAGGAACATCAGCTCAGTACTCTGACAGGGAAATGGAAAAGGACTAGGGTGAAAACAGCCCTTTCCCACCGACTCACTGACCCAGTCGTGTTTTTCTGGCTGCTGTTTAAGGGACTGCTCTTGCAGGGACTTGCCCCAGGCCACTGCATTGCAGTTTCTTCCTTCTTATTTTCCTCCCCTGTGGTTCTATTTTGTAGTTTCTTAGTCAAAACACTAGGCAGACATCTGACACTGTGGAAAACTTAATAAATATTACATCAATCAATTAATCAGAAACAACTGCCAACAAAATTCAGCACCACAAACATTTGCCTGTATTTTCTCATTTGCTTTATTTTTTACCCAAGGAATCGTGGCCAGAAAGAAAGACTGCCAACCTGCTGTCTAGTCCAATTTTTGATGAATGGTAGTGGCATTGGGTCTAGTTCCTTAGCTAATGCATCAAACATGTTTGTTGATTTTTCTACTGTGTGCTGAACTACGGGATAGTATCAGTGACTAGGTTGAAAATATCAGGGAACAGATATCAGAGGTGGAGCAAGTTAGAGAAATACAAGGACATTTTTTAAAAGGCCTCAATGAATAAGCAAACACATATTAAAAGTATTCACTACTAGAGAGGTGTACACATGCCTTTAATATAGATACAAATGCACAAGCACTTTTTGTCTGTAAGTTTTCTGCCTTTTCAGTAAGTTGCCATTATTAATTCCAAGCTTTCCCGGAGTGGTTCCCAATAATTATAATTTTGTGATCCAAACTGTTCTTTCCAATATCTATAACAGTAATAGTAATGCCCAGATGCTTAGCTGAAGCATGCACCTTACATAATTGCTAGGGAATATCATTTATTTCCTATTAAAAAACTTAATTAATTTTTTTCAAGCTAAGGAGCAGCATTTTCTGTTCTTCAAAATCAAAATACTACAACCAAGAATGTCACAGTTCTATTTCCTCATCTTTTCACCTTAGTCTCAAACTTTTGTCTCAAGTATATTTGCACTTTCTGTACATTTTTTCATTCTTAGATTAAGTCATTAGCATGATAACTTACACGGCAGGTTTGTTATGAAACATGCTATACAATGGCAAGGCATGGATGTGATCTCAAACTCGAAATGTTATCACTTCTTAAATTCAAATGCCTGTGCTTGCTGTTCTCACTACATACAATGTCTCTAAGAATGCCACCAAAAATAGCTG
This sequence comes from Carollia perspicillata, assembly GCA_004027735.1. Classification (NCBI taxonomy): domain Eukaryota; kingdom Metazoa; phylum Chordata; class Mammalia; order Chiroptera; family Phyllostomidae; genus Carollia; species Carollia perspicillata. Next base: position 45,338 of record PVKM010004030.1, on the reverse strand, counting down.
CCAAGCTCATAACAATATTCAAAAATGAATGTTGTGCTTCCACATGCCAAGATTTATAAAAGCGAGCCAGTCTACCTCCTCCAGGGGATACAGCGGATCCGATGCACTGTTAACAGCCCTACGGAACTAGTGTGGATCTAAGGAAGAGAAGCTATTTAACCCGGAGGCACACGCAGAGCTAGTTTTCAAGCTTAGAACCTTGATCCAAAATCTAAAGTAAAATCGTCTCCAACACATGAGAATTAGATGCAAAAACTCAGGGGGTTGGAGGGAAGAAGAAGGGAAAGAAAAGGGAGATCCTCATTAATCTTGATTGAGCCTGATTGCAGGGCTCGGTGTGTCTTATTTTATGACGCCTTTCCCAAGGAGAGTTGAATGCTGCTGTTTCACGTGTTTTCATTAATATTTTAATTTTTGTACTTGTGTCCTAAGGCATTTTTACACAGGAACCATTTTAGACATGGAAGTAGAAGAATGTGACATTTTCTTCTCCCTGCTGCCAGAAAGTTTAACCCACCACAGAGATATTCTCGCGTCATCGGGAAATATATCCTTTCCACCCAGCCTTTCAGTGTCCACAGATTCTTTCTAAACTGAGTGAAAGTTCACGTTATAAACTTGCAATACATTTGTCTAATTTTCTTTGCATATTAGCGTCTTCTTAGTCTAAGTGAAGTTATAGATGCTCCATTGTACATATGAGGGAAAAACGTACGTATACAACGCAAATTCGATGCGGGAGTGTGTGATACTCAACAGAGGAAAATGTTATTAGTCAGTTAAAAAACGGCTTGAAAAAATACTAAACTGGGGGTTGGCAAACCACACAGCCCACCAACAAAATTTGACCCTCACCCATATTTGGTGAATAAAGTTTTATTCGTACTTAGCCACACTCAGTGGTTTTCGCGTTGTCCAGCACTTTACAGAGATGTGTACTGACGCCTGATCTAGAGCATGCAAAACGGGTATCCATCTGTATGGTATGATTTCATTTTCTCCCATGTTTTATTGTGCTTAGGATCTCTTTTTATTGAAATGAGTGACATGAACTTTGAAAATGAAGAAACATAGGAATTTTGAGGTTTAGATTCTCAAATATCTTTGACATGTGTTCCAAAGGATGTCCTCAAAATCGGGTCAGACAGCACCTTCTTAACTGAAACGCTGTCGGGTTTCAGGGCCACAGCATGATGTCTGCAGGCTGCAACTCCACGCAGAATTTGCAAACAGGATTTATATGCTGGTGCTGCCACATTAAATTTTTAAGAGACAATGCAATTCCACACATTATAGAATATGTCCCATTTTTTATTAAAAATGGACCTGCTAACTATTTCTCCTGGCCTTTTACTACAGCATTTCTATCTCTGCCACAATAGTTTATTTTCCATTGTCAGCTTGGCACATCAGCCCTTCATCAATCATGGGAGGAGAGAAGATCCTAAAGATTTCCTCCCTGGCTCCTGTCAGCCCTGCATGCAAATCACGTAGGGAAGACAGCTGCATGTCTTATTTCTAAAAATATATTTTTGAGGTGATAAATTTTACTAACAACCCTTAGAATCAGAAGGTTTTCCTTAGCCCTGATCTTTCACTATAGTTTAATTCTAGTTCCTCTTCTAACTCAGCAGAGGGGAGAACTAGAGTGATTCTTTAATCTCATTTTAAAACGTCTCTGTTGCAGTATTTCAAAATTTGTGATTTTGATCATTCCAGCAATGCTTCCACCCACATAGAATGGTTCATTTCCATTTCTCTTATTCTTGAAATGCCAAGAGGTCCTTGGTGTTTCCATTTGAGAGAGCTACAATTTAATTGTGTTTATTTTTTTTCATGCATTTCTTCCCTTTAGAGCATAAACACTCACATTTACTCATCGCTTCTTCTGGTTTAGTCACTGAAAAGTGTTTCTCATTTCAATCCTTCCGGTGACCTACAAGATAGTTTCTGTCATTATCCCATTTTAAATTGCAGAAGCCAAGGCTTAGGGAAATAGTCGCTTATCCAATATCACACAGCCAGTAAGTGACAAGGTCAGGATGCAATCATAGATTTGGCTGGTTGCAGAGATAGGGCTTTGCCCACTGAGCTCTGCAGCTTGGAGGTCAGGGATTGGGCCTACTGCCTTTTGTTTGTCCAGGGTCCATCATATGTTCTTCCAGGCAGGAGAGTCTCACTAAAATGCATGTTGAATGAATAAATGGCTAAACAAATTTTAAGCAAGGGATTTAAAGTCTATGTAAAAATGTTAGCTATATACTTAGCAGTCGTTGTCTTGCTTTAGATGTGACTGAACCAGCCTGACAACTTCACAATGTGTTTGAACAACTCATTTGGATATGGAGCAAAAATGAAAAAATTAGAAATCAAATACTCATACTGATGAATTAAACAATACCAGGGAAGAAATAAATAAAGGTTATTTAGAAGAACAAATGAGAAAATAACTCTAAGATTTTGCCTTCTGGGAAGTAATTTAACTAATTTCCAAATGTTTTCCCTCGTGATTAAGGCTTTTTCATTCCATATTGTTGAGTCATTGATTCCGGATACATGTCCATGTTTAAGTTTGCTTATGTCATCCATCCCTGTTGGAGTTGTTCCTTTCCAGAAATGCAAGAATTCAAGAAGCAAATAGCTCTGTTAGGAAGCCCTTGTCCCACAAGCATTGTGAATGAACTCTCCCAGTCTCCTCTGAATGGAATTCGGATTGAAAGTGTTAGTTGTAGTCCCAGCACCATGATTTCTTTTTAAATCAAGCAAATATATATATTCAATTGATAGTATGGGTTGATTCTTTTCTACCATTTAACATTAGTTACAAACTACTAATTTATAACTAACATTAAATTAGTTTTACACAGTTTAACTGTGTTAACTATAATATCTGTAGGAAATCCTTGTTATTAGTTATAAACTAATAACAAGTTTATTAGTTATAAACTACTATAGTAGTTTATTAGTTATAAACTACTATAAACTAGTAGTTTATAACTAGTTATAATTAGTTATACACAGTTTAACTGTGTTAACTATAATATCTGTAGGAAATCCTTGTTATGCACCTCCCCAGTAATTTTTGTCTTCCTTCCATTGTATGTTTCTAAACTTACTGATATTATATTGAAAGAGCTTCCTCCATTGTTCTGATTTTAAAGGTCCTATACCTTATTTAATAAATATCTTATCATGCAGCATAATATCCAATTTATAATACAATTTTATTTCAATTTTCAAATGAAATCAAATGAGGTTTTCCCAAGGAAGACATTTTCAAAACATAATAAAATGGAGCCCTGCTTGAATTAAATGCCCCTCTTTTGAGTATTAAAGTAAGTCATTATTAAGAAGTGAGAGTGGCTCAGGTTACATTACTAACTTCCAAAGAAAACACGGTGAAAGTAAAGAAAGTGTGGATGCTCCGAACCCCTACTCTGGCACCTCTGCCATCAACTGAACATCATCACTTGGGATGTTTGGACTCACTGCCCGAGCCTGAATACTCGGTTGCCTGGCCCATGTGTCCTGTCACGCAAATGTTTTTTTTTTCTCCTTTCTTCTTATGAGATGAGGAAAGACTTTAATAAATGAACCCCAAATGAGATTTTGTTTATTAGAACTTCCAAGCTCTTCTTTTATTTCTTGTTTTAATGACTACATCTTTTTCAAGAGAACAGGCCCATGACAAATCACGGCAGGCCACTTTGCACTCAGGAAATTCAATTTTTGTCTATCCATGCACCCTGAGAAAATCCTCTTGAATTTATAAATTCACATTGCCTGGTAACTGCAAGGGTTGCACGCAGGCTTCTTCTATTACCTTCAACCTTTGTCTAAAATTACTCTCAGTGGAGCTAAACTCAAAACAGAGCGTGACTGATGGAAAATTTTGATTGTTTATATGATATGGAGTCAACCATTCAAGCAGCACAGACTAAAACATAAAGCTCTCTGCAATCACTGAGCGTTATACATTCCCATGGGAGTCCAAAAATCAATGAAACCTGGTTGAACTGAGCCTACAGTACAGTAGCACAAATATGGAGTCTGCCATATATGAAGAAGGATATCGATCTGTTAAGATAAAAAGCAGGCATTCTGGTAAGGAAATTACCTCTCTGAGGGCACAGAAATAAAAGTTCTGAGACTGTTGCTGCCTGAAAAAGTGTTAATGAACTACTTTGGACTGTTGTAGGAGCTGTGCTTTCCAGAGGACTTAATGCAGCTTCAAAAGTAATTCTAAAATCCAAGATGAATTTGAGACAGGTACTAGGACAATGTGGACTAACACTGATTATGCAATAAATTGGCAACTGTGAGAATAGAACCATCAGTGAGAAATATTTTTCATCAGGCAGTTACCCAAATGCCATCTATTTTCTATAAACTGCAACTGAGGAGGTGGTTCTCCATTTCCACGACTACCTTCTGATACCTGGAGAGAGTGTTTTTTAGAAGGGTCAAAATATTTCACATTGTAAATGAACCATATGCATGAGTGACATAGGCGTGACAATGTGTTACATGCAGAAAGGCTGATTTTGCTGAACAGAGTTCCATATTCTCTGGGACAGCCTATCTTCTCCATGTTAGCAAAGTGAGGAGTAATCAAGTTAGCAAATAGTATTCTCTCTACAGCTTTTCTTAAAGCTGTGGAGTGTGGCTTCTGCGATTTAGTAGGCCTATTCTCTCCTTAGTGCCAGGGACTAGGTTTTGCAATATTACCTTGAGGATTTAGCATCTTAGCTCGGCTGCTTCTGGTTCCCCAAAATGAGGAAGATGAATTATTTAACATCCAGGAAGCACCAGCTGTGCTCTCTCCTAAATGCTACGCTTTCCCTACCAACGGGATTTACAATTAAAATAGGTTTTTAATCTAAAAAGGACTACAATTTTGACAAGTGAACGAGACTAGACAGTTTTTCCTCAGTAGAGAAGAGAGACTAGTGAGCATGTGTTAATGGCTTTCACTATGCGTCCTAGAAATTCTCCATAGATAGCAGCTCAGAGTCCTGCCAAGTGGCCTGTACTCCTGACATGAAAGACACAGACTCTAAGGCCACTAAAAGTGAGGATCTACGACATGCAATACAAGGGATTTAGGTTAGGTACAAAGATGATTATCCTGAAAGGGCAGGATGCTGCTAAACATCCAACAATACCTCACAACAAAAAACTATCAGACCCAAAATGTCAATGGTGCTAGGTTTAGAAACCCTGACCTTGAGAACTTCCAAATACTTTGCGTTCTCTTAAATGTTGGCATACTCGGGGGTCTTATAATTAACTGCTTTAAGAGTGATTTCTATGACTTTAATTAGCCTACCTGGGCCAGTTCTAGGAAATAAAATTGTTTTCCCCATGTATTTAATGAGAATAAAAATGCCGACTTACCACCCAGGTAGGCAGACTCTAAAGACTGATTCTTCTTTTGTCTCAAATGTTCTCCCTATAGCTTTCCAGCTCATTCCAATCCTTGTTTTGGGAACTACCTCAAATCCTATTTCATCCTAAAAGCCTTGGGGAAAGATAAAGGGTGTTCCATTGTTTCTCTGAACACCTTTCTGCAGCAAGCTGTGGCTGCATTCCTCACTGGGCACTTACTGCCTTGTACACTCACTACTAAGTGACATGTCAACTGAGTTGCAAACTCCTCGCTGGTAGGGATAATATTTCATGCTGCTTTAGAAACACACGATCAATTATTATCTTGCACATAATGAGAACTCTGTAAATGTGTATTCATCATATCTTCACATATTGTGGGTCCCCCGGGAATAATGGTTATTCAATAAAATTAGAAGGGCTTTGGCTGCCAGTTTCCCCATATCTAAATTTGGGGCAGGAAGAGGTCATTTAAAAATGATATCAAATATGTTTCTATCTATAATGGTTCCTAATCTACAAAGTCTGTATGTGGACTTGGATTTCTGGCGTTCATAAAAACTGGGTGTCAGCATGATGTATTAGAAAAAGAAGAATTATTTAGGGTCATTATATGTTGTTAATATAAAAAAGAATAATGGAATATCATAATAAAGAGAAATAGTTTTATAATAGAGAAGTGTCATTATATTAGGTTCATTAAGACTTTTGGAGGAGTGTTCCAAGAAAAGAGGCAGAAATTCGATCAATTAAATGAGCTGCACATGAATTGTACTTTAAAAATTGTTTAAATTGCTTTTGGAAAAAAATCTATAAGGAATATACTTATTATTAATTCTGAGTAAGGACGAATTTAACGATACAGTGAATCCTTTTCTAGTGTTAATCTTGAGTTTCCTATGAAAACCATCAGGAATAACTTTCTGTGCAACCAAACTAAAGATCGAAGGACCTATGTGGTCAGTGACTTACCAGTAAGATGTAGGCGCCACAAAAAAGAATATTGGTTTCATTCCGTTGAAGTGGGCTTTGACAAGGTTCTTAACCATCTGTGCCTCAGCTTCCTCATTGTGAAAGCAAAGATACTATAAGTAGTGCCTCACTGGCTTATTAGCGAGGCCCAGATGAGCTCCTGTATGGAATTTAGAAGAGTGCCTGCTCCTAATAATGCAGAGTACTCGGCCTGTGTCTGCACATCACCATACATGGCAGGACTTCTCCCACAGCCCCACGTCAGACATGGCATCGTCTGTCCTGGCCTCCAAAAAATTGGAAGAAAGACACTCCTGCCTTGCTGTCTTACAATGTTTAAATTTAAACCAACCAACCAACAAACAACAAAAACAACATCTAAGAAAACTGAAATAATTACTGAGATAAGTAAAGCAAAATAAAAGTTGCTGTAAGACAGATACCAATAACTAGATTTTCTATTCATGATGATTGAATGCACTGGGTGATTATTTAATACCGCACTTCACTTTGTTAATACAGATTATCTTTATGATAAAAGAAAAAGACACATTTCCATTTTATGTTTTCTAACACAGAAACTTAGAGTCTTACAATTTGTACCTAAACGTTAATGCTCAGAGCATACATCAGACATCCTTTAGATCAGTAAAATACGAGATGCCTTTTGTTGATTTACACACCATGTTCTAGACAGATTTATCATGACTTTTTGTTAAAAATATAAATAAATCTGTTTAATGGGAATAAAAATGCTGACTTATCACCCAAGTGGGCACTAAATCAGAGATGTTTATTAAACCAGATAACAAAAGCAGGAAGGAACCTTTTATTTTTTGTTCTTATTAAAAATGCTAGGTCTTATAGCGGTGGTTGCTTCACAATTTATTAAGCATAGTCTATAGAGGACTGTGTGCCCCATTTTTTGCTGGTTAAATAATCCCACAATTATCCTAACAGTTACTACTCACTAGGGAGGAAAGACCTGAGAGCAGGATGTTTTTTGGGGTCATGGAAAGTTCCACTATCCAACAATTTTCTGGCCAGGTCTTGTGCATGATTTATAACTCTCATGTTTTTCCATCTTGATATTTCTTGGTCCAAACCCATAAAATTTTCCTGCTCTGTGTTCATTTTGTAAGACTAGAGCATTATTGGGATTTTATGCTGACTTCATAACCTTCAGGGTAACTGATTATAGCAAACTATTTCTCTGCTGATGGAGAGCAGTTCTTCACAGACCTCAAGTTTAATGAGTGCCTTTTGAAAAAGAAAACATTTGCTACCAATTAAAATCAATGTCTCTGAAAGAGTTCTCCCACCAATAAAGAGCATTTGTTTTTATTACAGCCCCTGAGGAGGCTGAATCTGATGTACCACCGACTCTGGGTTACTCAGAGTTCTAAATCATTTTGGACTAACCTTTAAGATTCACCTTACCACGCTGAACTGATTTTTCATTTTCTTGTCTTCCTCACTAGACTGTAGGTTTCTGAAAAAGAGGACCTGTAACGTATCTCTGTAACCCTAGTTCCTAGTGTAAACCTGGTGTCTGAAACCGTGTAAGCATGGAATCCATCTCTATTGAGAAAAGCTATTCACTTAAGATAAGGCAAATACACGGAGGGGAAGGTTTGAAGCAGGGAAGACAATTGTATATCTTTATAGAGAACACAATATATGGGTTTAAGATTCAGGAGACATATCAATTTCCCAAACTCACAAGTTCGCTAAAACCACAAAGGCTGTGAGGTGGAGATGAAGCCTATGTGTGAGAGATTACTCAGTTGGAGAGGAGAAGGCCAAGAAGACATAAAGACCATTTCCATAGTCACAGGTGGAAGATGTTCAGAAATAACTGTAATGACCAAGGTTTCCTCCACTGAAAGAAGAACAAGTAGGATTCCTGCTTTAAACAGATTACAGGAATAATTTTCTTCCGGATAGACACTAATTAGTGAGTAGGTTACTGAAGCAATTTATATATAACAGGGCTTTCTGAAGTGTGTAGATCAGATAACCTTCCAAAATCCCTCTCAATGAAGTCTTGGGGAAATATACGCACATAATATAATGCTTATGTCAAACTCACTTAAGGCATGTCACAATTTCTTAATAGTTTTTTAACCCAGTAAACAAGAGGACTCAATTTTCTATTGTTATATGGCTCCACAAAATATAAAGCGAGTATGGATTCAGCTTCATAAATGCTTTTACTTTTTGCTAAAGAAAACATTTAAGGTAAAGGAGGCAAAGGGGAACCAAATAAGTGGCTTTCCTCCTGGTACATACAATTTCCAGTTACCAGTGGCCAGCGGTGCAGATCCCATCATTTCATACTGACTGGGAGCACATCGATTCACCCCACTGCACCAAGGGATTTATAATTGCCATTTAAAAATAATAAGAGAGCATAAGATTTGTGAACCCACCGGGATGCTAATGGAAAAGTTTTCTACTGACCCAAGAAGGGCACTTGGATTGTTATGGCTCTTATGTAGCTGGAATTACTTTAAATAGTCATTGCACTTTCATAAACATATTTTTTCTTTAATTAGACATCGTGTCAGTACTGATTTAATAGGGACTGACTTGCCACGCTGATCTGGGAAAGCCAGGATTCCTATACGAATGAGTTAACAATCACAAGTTTGTTAAAATTAGTACTTAAGTTTCTCAGAACTCGTATGTCTAACAAATAAGTTTAATATTATTTTCCCAGGTGAAAAGACAGAAGATGTGGGAGTTGGCTGGAGAGTAAGTCAATTTTGGCTAAGCTAAGACTGGGAGTATTTTTGAATTCTTTAATGTCATGCTTTTAATACTCAAAATGTGACAGTTAAAAAACCATTCATTCAGCAGAAATTTCTTCATTTCCTATGTACTTAACAAAAGGATGGGCTAAGAAAGGATAGCATTAATAAATTGGTTACAAATCAGCAAACACCAGCCACCTCAGTATATGAAGGAATTTAAATTATCCTGACGGAAATCAAAGACCTAATAAAAATTTAGTCTATTTCAAGTTCTACTATTACACTTCTTGGAGTTATCGAGATTTATTACCTTTGGCTCTATCACCAAAATAATAAATATTTACTATGTGCCTAAGGTTTTCTTTATTAATCTCCTTGTAGAAACGTATTAAGTAAGGATGCCTTTTAAAGTGTCAAGGGATATATCTTCCCAATGACTAGCAATCTGGGACGTCTTTGAAGCATAGCAAATTGATGAAGACATCATGTTTCTGGCCAGTCAGCACCAGATTAAGGAATTGCAGAAGAGGATGAAGTTGTCCATTTTAGCTACAGAGTTCCCGCGGAGGCAGTTCACCTGGCAGGGCAATGGTGATGCTTGGTGTCAGGGCCAGTGCTCACTGGGCCTGAAGCTGCGGTCAGGGAAAGCAGGTTATTTCCTTATCCTCTCAGTCTACACACTGCAAAGGGGCCTGGCAGGATGGGGGATCTCTTTCTGGTCTAAGGTCCTTCAGTGTTTCTCAATCAGGTTATCTACTGGAATCACACAAAAAAGCTTTAAAAATACCAATTCTCAGGTCCTTTCCCCAGAGATAACATTTCAGTTGGTCTGGGGAGGGGCCCCAGGCATCACATAATTGGAATGTTCTTGCAGTAATTCTCATGAGAATCACTGAGCTATATAGCAAGAGGAAAACAGAAGAAAATGACTTTGTCATAGAATAAGCCACAAGGTACTCTTAGAAGCTTAATCTTGGGTGTGGTCTTTAATAAAGCTATGTACAACATTTTGGAACTGATCTATAAATAAATCACGTCCTTTTAATTTCTAACCAAGCTTCTTCTTGGGACACCTACTCCCTTGGAACTTGGTGACCTATATTTGTATCTTGCTTTCTTAAGTGCACATACTTAAGAAAGTGGTATTTTAAATAGTATAAGAAAACGTTTTCTTACGGCTTCTGTTGACAAGCCAGAATATTTTGCTTTCTTCCTTATGCCTGTTAAAGACTGTGAAAACCAGCTCCAAGAACACTGCGCCAGAAATACTCCAAAGATAACAATAAATGAGCAGTAAAGTAAATAATGTCACAATCACTTGCCAGAACTTTGAACAAGGAATAAAACCATAATTATGGAAATACTTCTGAAAAAATGAAAACAAACAGAATCAAGAAATACATACACTGTGTGTTCTGCAGTGAAAGATGAAAATAAATTATTTATAGAATCGGTGGTAGGATTATAAGTGATTTTTTGCTTGGCTTTGTAATCTTTCCTTGGTGTTGTTTTGATGTTAGACTTTCATAAAAAATAGCTACAATTTATTGAGAAGCTGCAGAGTACCAGAAATTTTAAAAATCAGCAGACTAGATATTAATAATACTATTTTTAACATATAGAAATAGGGACAGGGCATTAAGTAACATGTCTTAAGTCATACAGCTAGTAAATGAAGAAATTAAATTCAAATATAGAGTTGTCCGTTTATTTTTCAATACCTTATTCTTCACTATTTACAAGTTTGAAAAGAGAGACTCAATCAATAAGCAGTTCCCCTATTTTAATCCATTAAGAAATATGACCCATCACAATAAAGACATTTGTTGCCTTAGGCTAAATGGGCCAGATTATCAATGCTTAATAGTTTCAACATCAGCAATAAGGTTTCAGGATACTGAACAGAGAGAAAGATGAGGGATGAGGGATGAGCATTCTCTTATCAATTTATAGATTACCAAAATATTCTTCTGTCAGGAAGAAGACAAATACAATCACATCAGTTTACAAATATTTTTTGAGATATAAGTTAACTAAATGGTAAACTTGTGCCCTGTTTAGTAAGAAACAGCTGACAAGATGTGGTTAGTTTTTTAAACAGTATCTTAAGTTTCTCAGTCTAGAAAAAAATGCAATTCTTTAAAAGCAATCCCCAAGGTAAAAATAGCTGAAAAGAATGAAATAAAAATAAAAGTCAAGTTGCAAATGCCAGTTTTATGTGCTATTCCCTTGGAGAGGCATGCTCTACCTCTGAAAAGGGGTCATAAACTAGTTCAGACCCTGAGCTTCTTGCCCCTCGGGGAGCTGAAGCAGGGTGCATGTCTGTCTCCAGGGGCACCTACTGGTGCACCACTATTCCTGTCCTCCTGCTCCATTACTCAGGCTCTGCCTCACTGGCCCAGGAGCTGGCCTTACGGAGGAGGTCATCACCCAACTTTGCTTCTGCAGGAAGCCCCGATTCCTGGGAAGGGAGAAATGACAAGCTGGACTTTTCCCGTATTTCTTTTAAGCTAGAAATGTGAAGAAGATATGATCCTCAGCCTTAAAATCTTTATAATCTTGAAGGAAAATAAGATTCATTGTAGATAGGACATATATTGTACTTTATTGGTGCTGCAGAACAAGTATGTAATAGCATGCTGCATCTTCGTTTTTAACGCAACATTTCATACAGGCAAAGGGTAACCTAGACTGTCCACTGGTTCAGATTTTGGCTTGCTGCTCTTCCCAGCCTACAAATTCCCACCAATCAGCACCCATCATCTCCTTCCTTCCTTCCTTCCTTCCTTCCTTCCTTCCTTCCTTCCTTCTTTTTAAAAAAGGAATAGAAGTTCTCTTTTTCTTTACCCAATTCCCTATGTTTTAAGCAATTAAATTCAGTTTCTCCCATTGCATGGATAAAAATGATAAAAATCATCCCCTTTACATTTCACGACCTCTAGCAGTTTTGCTTATAAAATTCTCAATCCTACTATATTCAAATGGCCAGCATGGGCAGTTAAATAAATAATCCTCTCTCCAACCTAATGAGTTTTAAATCTGAATAGTGATAGATACTTTATTACGAAAGAAAAAAAAACTTCTGGACACACAATGTCAACCTAAATTATTTTATCTATAATAAATGGGTGGCATGGTTCTGGCTAATATAGACAGTTTCTTTTCAAATTTTTAAATTGATATTTAAATAACATGTAACATTGTTTTGGGTGTGCAATGTAATGACTTGATATATATATATACTGTGAAGTGATGGCCACATTAAGTTTAGTTAACATCCCTCTGAACTTTAAAATAAACAACACAGGGTTGTTAACTATAGTCACCATGCTGTATGTCATACTCCTCAGGGCTTATTTATCTTAGGATTTAATTTCCTTAATTAAATTTTTGTATATAAATATTTTTCATCTGCTCATAGATAAGATATTAAATAAAAGACATTTCCGCTACATGGAATCTTTATCCAGGGTAGTCTTTGAATGAATTTTTCCATTTATTCATTCAATTTTCATTTTATTAGCAAATAAACACTTGGGATTATTAAAACCATAAATGTAACTTGGGTTTCCTAAGGCCAGAATATACAATGAGGACATATTAAAAGGAATTTAAGTTTCACTTGCTTAGAGACAGGAACTCTGGCCCCAGCAAACTTTCACCCTTGCATTTCTGGGAGTCCTCAGAATATCTTTATTATTTCCCAACTAGACCTTTCATAGTCTTCCTCGCCAGTCCCCTGACTTATGGCCACTACTCTGAGTTACGACTGGAGCAGATCCCCGTGACACTCTGACGCTGCTGCTGGGGTCGCCCAATGCTTTGAACTCCCAGGGGGCTCAGCTGCCAGATACAATACAGGACACCAAGCTGAATCTGAATTTTGGACAAATAATCCATAATGAAGAACATACTTATACTAAAAATGTATTCTTTGTTACTCCAAAATTCAAATGTCATTGGGTATCTTGTATTTTTATTTGCTATATCTGGAAGCCCTACCAAATGCCCCAGACACTTTACGGTCCCTGCAGACTCACCTGAGCTGAAGTCACAGGTGTGCTGCGTACAGAAGGGAAAAGTTTCTCTCTCTCTCCCTCTCCTGGTGGCCCTTTGTCTCCTGAGCCCAAAGCTATGTTGCTTGTGCCTCGGATATGTCAGGACCACTCATGAAGCAGTTGTTAATGTTTTTCTGCGGCCATCTCTTTGTCAGGGTCAGGCACAGCCTGAGAATGTCAGACTGAGACCAGGATGGGCTTTTTCTTGGTTCCCCTGCAACTTCCCCAGGGGCGTGCCCCACGAACTGTCTCCTTACTGGATAGCTTCTTCCAGTCAAATCAATGTATGTAAGGCAGGCTACCAGCCTATTGCTTTGATAGGCACATACAGTTATATTTTAGCAAAGACTTGTGACAAATCTACAGTACAAATTATACTGCAATTAAAGGAACTTCCTTCAAAGCACCTCCAAAGTGCATTGAAGTATTTTCTACTTTTGGAAGCAGTTAGAGAGGCTTCATGGAAAAGTGGCTTTGGGGACTCAGCTTTTAAGGGATGTGTGTGCATTTGACAATATAAAAAAAAATTCCAAGCAAAATGAAAGTGCAAAGGAAGGTAAGAAAACAGGAAAGTTTAGGGTGGCTTTACTTTGGTTTGGTTGCAGCAGATGTTGTATTGTAACCTGAAACTACAAGTAAAATTGGGGATCTAGCCAAGGAAAGTTCTCAACGGCCGTTGTCAATTTCCTCTCCGGGCAATGGAAGCCCTTGCAAGATTTGGTTAATAGAAAATAGAACCAAGAAATGCAGATGATCTGGCTACACAGGCTAGGTTCTATGTGTGAGAAATTATATGAGAGAGGTTAGATTTTCACATAAATACACTAGGTAAAGAAAGTCCAAAGGAAAGATAGTGAGAAAGAAAAGGAAATTTTAAAAGGAGATCTTGGTCCCCCACCTTGGTAGCCCATTATAATCAAAAGATCCCCGTGCCCATGCCACTTCCAGACTAATTAAATCAGAATCTCTGGAGATGAGACCCATGACATCAGCATTCTTAAAGCTCCCTCCTACCTGGGCCAAGATGGAGCACTGATGCTGTGTAACTATGGTTCTTACACTTAGCAGGAATTAGAAATCTAAAGGTCTGCTGGCCCCCAACCTCTGAGACTCAATAGATCTGGAAGGAGGTCTAAGAATTTACATGTCTAAAAGCTCCTAGGCAATGGGGATGTTGTTGGTGCAAGGATCACACTTTGAGGAGGGTCTGCTGCAGAATGATCAGGACCTGGCAGTTCATTAGACATTACTTTGTGTATGTATCTTGGCTGGGTTAGGGAGGAAGGAGGAGTTAATCATAGGTGACTGAGATTCTGAGCCTGAGTAAATGACAGAATAGAGATGTCATTAATAGAGTTACAGGCATGGAAGAAAATAGATGTTTGGCTTGAGGGAGAATATTGAGAGAACAGACAATGTTTCATGGGGACAATTATAAATATGAGTATAGTAAGGGCAAAGAGCCAGCGAGAAGTAGAGAACCATCAGAGACATACAGGGAAAACCAAATGTCACAGAAGACAAGAGGGGAGCAAGTGGCCAAGACCAGCTCTGTTGAGGCTGTCACAAAAAATGCAACCTCCACGACACTTCCAAACACGGTGAACATCAAAACCAAGTCCCCACACTTTCCTTACCTGCTCTTTACTGTCCTTAGCAAAGAGACATCACAGTCATCATGGTAACCCGACAGGCAGCTCAAGCTTTTTAGTGCAAAACACAGAGGGATCTACACCCCTCATACTGCACTTACTAAAGAAATAGCAACAACTACCAGCTCTGAGGGTGGAAACAAAAGGGTTTTTCATTTAATTATGAGTTCACAAGAAAGTCAATTAACCAATTCTGAATAAGGGTAAAATATCAGTGCTTAAGGAGTTCAACCACTAGCATTTCAGAATTTACAATGACACAGGTGCTATTCTAAGTGCTGTATACCCTTCCTACCCAGAGGGTGGTTCACGAACCAGTCGCATCAGAATCACTTGCTGACAATTAGAGTTTGAGAATCACTGCGTTAGGTATCATGAACTCATTTAATCCACTCAGTGCTAAGGGGTATGGGCTAAGCTGAAGGAACAAAATTACAAAGTTAAAGTATTTGTTCAAACTCAGAGAGGTAATGGAGCAGAGAAAATATATAAACCTAGAAAATCTAGATTCATAGACTCTGTCCAAGCCTGTGTGACACCAGCTCTCAAGAAAGTCCTATCACGGCCCTTGGCAACCTCACCATCATCACTGTTTAGCATCCATCCATAGTGACTTTCGCTCGATGCATCGAAGGGACTGTGTCCTCCCTGTTGCACCCTCACTTCTACCGTCTAACGCACACTTGAGGAGCATTAGCTCCCTTCAGATGTCAGCTCACAGTCACTCGCTCAAGTCATTTCCAACACCCCAAGTCTTGGTACCCTACCCTCACAGCATTGTGTATTTTTCCTCCACGATAACCTGTAATTATGGATTTACCTATGTGATTTTTGTCTTTTTCACTAGACTCCTAGATGGCAATCACCACATCTGCTGTTTTGTTCCTTGCTGAATCTCCAGGACACTTAAAATAGTTACCCAAACGAATGTTATATGAATGGCTTTTGAATCTCATGTGTCTCTCGCCCACATTAGCATGACCTGCAGTGACAATCAGAACTGAATGTTCTCTCCCTCCATGTAGTCAAGAGACCTGGTGAGGTGAGGGAACAGGTTGAACCTTCAAAGGGAAGTGTAATCTTTGAGGTGGAACCCTAAATAACCAGTCAAGACTCCATCTGCCACAAACCCCTGAAGCTGCTTTCAGACCTCCTGAAGCTACGAGAACCCTTTAAACATGCTTCTGCTTTCCGAAAACCAGGGCCTGTACTGTGCCGCCAGTCTCTGAGACAGCAAAGTCAGAGTGGTGTAGGTGTGGTCTCTCCACGATGGCAGGGTAGCTCTGGAGAAAAAAACATGGGCTGTTCTAACCCAAATCCTGGTAACTACACAGAGTCCATTCATTTTGCGTGCTGCTCATCAGGTAGCTTTCAGAGGCCCCAAATTTCCCTGAACGACAGAGAATAAGCCTTGATTTCAATGAATGGCTCTGCTATAATAATCCTGTCTGAGGAAAGTGTGGATTACAAGGCCACTTGCAAAATATACACACCACTGTAATTGTGTTCCATTTTCCCCAAATATTCTTGCTCCTATGAATAGTTCCTATACCTTGCATTCTCATAATACTAGCATAATTAGTCTAACTCAGGTTTAATGAGGCTACTATTGTGAAATAACTGCAAAGAGGCTTGAGAAAAACACGGCTGATTTTTTTTCTTAAAGAGATAGATGTAATTTCAACATTTTTGGAAAATATTGAACAACAATAATCGTCTTTAAGTCTAACCAGGTGACAGGCCCAATTACAGATGATAAGGATGAAAGTTTCTGGCTGTGGAACAGCTGCTTGAAAATTCTTCAGGCACTTCTTCAATGTTTCTACCACGTGACTGAATGATATGGCTGTGAGTTCAGTTAACTCAATTTTCTTATGGCGTTTTGGTTCCAAATCAACACACGTTACTTTAAACTCCAAACATGACTAGTAAGGTCAAGCTCCCTTTTAGACCTGACCTTCACAAACTCACTTTCAAGTGCATACGAATCACCTGCAGAGCTTGTTAAAATGCAGATTCTGGTCAGCAGGTCTGTGCTGAAACCCAGGGAGTTTTAATTTCTAACGAGATCCAGATGCCATGGCTGGTGGTGGTCCTCACACAACCCTTCGAAAGGCAAGGTCTTAGAAGATGCTACAAAATTAGTTTTGTGGCCTACAGTGTAACTTGGCATGCTTTGAAGTCAGAAATATTCCTAAATGTTTCTGTGGGCCAGGGCTGTGATTAAGGTAATTCTGTCCACCTCGCACTGGCAGAAATAATCAGAGAAATGAATCACTCCCACGACTCCTCTCTGAGGGCTTGGGGGCTAAGTCAGGGAAGAAATCCACCTGCGGTCCGACCTAAAGCTGTCTTATGCAAATCTAGACTCTTAGCACTTCCAGGTATCCTCTTTAACAGTGTTTATATTGAAGGTACATAGAAATGTCACGATGTATCTGGAATAGGTCCGAACAGATGCTGATCAACGCTAAAACTGAATTAAAAGAAATGTGGTCCAATCATGGTGTGATAACTAACAGGTAAATGTAAAAAATATTATCCAAACACACTATATTTTGAAAAGCACGTCCTAGCTTATTTCAGTTATAATAATGTTCAAAGCAGAACAGATTAAGAAAAAACTGTTTGAGTTTCATTATTGCTTAACATAGCAGGAAAAGCAAATGAGGGTTGTTTTTTTTTGGAGGGGGCACGGAGGAGTGGCCTTCGCCGCTTCTACACTGTCATCACACTGCGTATGTGTCTTTGCCTTCTCCCCATCCCGCTCCCAAGTCCTCGTTGGCCTGGGCCACTGAGGAAGCTACCATCAGCTCAACTGATGATAAGAGAGAACCATTTATGTTTCATTTTTCAAAACCTTCCCTTAATTCTTGAATTTCAAAACTGGAAAGAAACATAAATACTTATAAAATTATTTAACTTAGTTGAAAGTAAATTTTTGTAGAAATCAAGAAGCAGAACCCAGGCCCCAATACCAGACAAGTTTTTTGCCCACTTGGGTGCACTGAAAAAAATCAGTAAACAAACGTAGCCTGTTATAGTGGCTCGGAAATATATGTGCAACAATTTAGTTAGGAAATTAACATTATTCAATGGTGTGGTTAAAATCTAATCAAGCCAATCTTTACCTCCAGAGGAAAAATATTTTAGAATATATCCCCAAATACACTGTAATGATATTTACTAGTACATGGTGGAATGTTACAGAAGAATCCTAGAACTTGAAGCCCACATTGGTGATGGGGCTGGTCCATGGTCACATAACTATTTTTTAGAGAAGTATTGTTAGAACTTAGGTCTCCTGAGTATTTCTCAGTTTAGTCCTCATTGTACCATTGTATTATCCCATTCCATCTCATCATTTTTTTCCTGATGCCCATTTAAAATAGAAATACTCAAGGTTGTTTGGCACACAAGCCCCTGGCTCCAAACCTTGGGTCATATTACGTGATTCCCATTTTCAGTTGGTCCTGGAGTCACTCTAGTTTGTTCTGAATTGAAGAACTACTATATTAAAGATGAAATCACATGTCAGCGAGGAATTTGCTAAACTCTTTGTGGCAGGTTCCATAGTAGACACATAGCAGGAGTTTGCCTAAACTACAAGCGTTAGCCCCTTAGGGGTGTATAAGGAAAGTGAAGCCTCACTTCATCTTCTTCAGGGCTGGTCTGTCTGATGGAGCATGGGAGCTGGTTTAAAAGAGCATTAGTGGTCTTATAACATGAATTTCACATGGCTTGGAATTTACAACCCTAGTTCTTTCTTAGTACAAAGAGCTGTTTTCAGTGAGAATAGTGCAGGACATACTAGGCCCTAACATAGTACTATGGTGCAGAATATGAAATTCAGTACCAGACAGGCCTGGGTTTAAATACCAGCTTCAAAATGTACTACCCTCAATACCTCATAGAAGTCATTTAACCTCCTGGTCTTCGGTTTCCCTGCCTCTAAAATGGAAATAAAGACTCACTCTGGCTCAGACTTGTAAACGTGACACGCTGTGTATAAAACACCAATACCACTTAGAACACAAGCTGAATATTCAGTAGGTTAACCATGTGTTCCTCTGCTAAGAGGTAGAAATGAAAATACATGCTTAAATGTAAATCTAAATCTAAATATCAGAGAAGATCCCGACATGGATGTTTTTGGGAAATGTTAGAATCAATTAGGGAAAGAAGTCTATGGAATAGCTTTCCTTGGGAATCTCAGGTAATAATGTTGTGCTTCCATTTCCAAGTCGGCTGAGGTTGCCCTTCCAATGAGATGGGGACAAAGCAACTAATGGCAACATCTTCCAAATCTGGAAGACATACTCCACAGTACCCAAAGAAACACTATATTTTCTTAAAAAGCAGGAAGTGTTTCTTTGTTTCTATTCTTAAATTTGGTACACTGAAGTACGTACGCTCCCCTTAAACATGTGTCCAGAGGTATGATGTCAATGGAATTTCACGGGAAGAACAGCCTGAGGGAGAATCGAATCTGCGTCATTCCTTCCTCATCACTGGCCATGGACCACATTTGTCTGCTTCTTCTTATGTCTTTACTGTGGCCAAAATAAAGAACTGGGGACATATGGACATAGTTTTTTTCTTATAACTAGCCAGATGGAAAAGTTCAGCCGTGATGGCCTTCCTACAAGGCTACAAAATATTCCCTGCAACCACCTGAGCCACGTGAATGGTAAGGAAAATATTTCTTGGAGTCCAGAGTAGCCCTTGCTTAACAATTTTGAGTGTCTGTCTCATTTTAATAGAGAGACTGGGCTCAACAATATGTTATGTATTTAACTGAAAAACTCAGCCAGGCCATATTGTATTAACTTATACAAAATGGATGTTTTAATAGGTGAAAAAAGATCCAAAATTATAGGGATCAAAATATTTTATAGAAATCTAGAAAATGTAGAGAATACCTTTAAAACAAAAGTATTCCGCAGAGGTTTGAAAAGTGATTAACAGACTAATCAGTGATGTGTATATTATCTACATAGAACCAGACAAGGTTGGCCTGGAGGAATGTGAATAGTACAGTGAAAATACGATATGAACTTTATGCCTAATCAGAGATATAATAACATAAAGATGATACTAACAGGCACAATTACAGAGTTCATATTATATAGGTGTGTAGGGATTTCAGATACTGGCCTCTTTCTTGAATATATGTGTATGTTTTATTCTACAGTATTATTTTAAGGTGACTACTGCTTTTTTCATACCAGCTTTACCTGAGCCTTGGTTTAGAATTCTGTACCAGAAACTTGTGTGCCCCTGCTTGTCTGGATCACTTTGTCAAGATAATCATGTTTATCTGAAGTCCTAAACCTTTCTGTACTCAGGACTACTTAGTTGTCTTAATTATATCTAGAAGATATCCTTATGGTTGTTTTAACGAAGGTTTTCGACTGCTCCTTTCTGTCCATCGGTGTCTCTACATCTTCAGATTGTTTCTAAGCACTGACCTACTGGCTTCTTTCATGTCAAGAGATTGCCAATTCCTACTCACATTATCCAGACACTGCTATTTAGTTTGCATTTTCTTCAACTTCTGATCCCCTGCCTATCCATAGCATCTTCCAGCACTAAAATTTTCCATATTGTTCAGAGTTGAGAAGATTGGTGATCTAAGTATAACAGAGGAAAGCAAATTGAATTATAGGGCCAGAAAATGCACCTCTAAAAATTACCCTCAAATCTCATGTGCCATAACTTCTCCAACTTAAGCTTCCATCAGCATCATAGGGACACTCTTTGACTATCACTGGCACATACGAGTTAAAATCATTTCCAAATAACATGTAATCGAAACAAAGGTCATCTCACTTTCCTCTGTGCCAGGGAGTTCTTAATCTGAAAGTCATCAGAGACCCTTTGATAGGATTTGAAGTACCCATGGTACTCATGAATTATGTTTTATATTATGTTAGTTTGTGTGTGATTACATCTGGAAGCTTGAGAGGGCCCATTGTTCTCAGAAGAGTCTTAAAGGTTTCATTTACCCAAACATGGCTTAAGGATATCACTGATGTCATGCAGAGGGAGGCAAGCCAATGCATTTGAGAAGACATTGAAAATGGAATGTAGCAGAGGGTTTACAGTTTAAAAAGCCAACATAAAATTCTGTTATTTTTATGGGAAGCAGAATAATCCTACTCTTACTTCATTGACCTTCATAATCAACTACTCCATTATTTTATGATTGTCCACTGACTCCTACCGAGATGTAGACCGATTCACCAATCAGGCACAAAGTTTAGGTGGATCGGCCATCATGGGCCTAGCATGGTGTTGGCTCAATGGTGGACCCAAAGATGGCAGTCCCTGTCTACAGGTAATTCTGGATGAGAACAGTGACGTCTACTCTTTTTAGCCTCCTGAGGGTAAGAATCTTGATTTTGTGTCTCAGCCTTTGTCTCAGGTACTTAGAAGAACATCTGGTAAATCATAGGAGCACAACCAAAGATGATTAAATGAATGAACTGAAGGCCTCAGGGGTCTGTGTTATAAATGCCATAATGATACTGACCGATAGAGAAAATGTCCACAGTGGCTGAATGACAAAACTCTTACACCTAGAGAGTACTGCTGAATAAAGAGACCCAATTAATAACACATACCAATAAACTGCAAACTAGCCTCAATAGGGAAAACAAACTGAAGTTAAACAGCACAGTTTGAAACCTTTCTTCACACCCAATGTTTAACATAGGGGGGAACTCAGTTAAGAGGCTATTGGCAGGGAAAATCACTCTCCTCCTCATCCTTTTTCTTGTCAAAGGATTCAGGAAACAAAAAGCATGCTGTCCAGCAACATATATTCATCATACTCCCTTCGGTAAGTGTTCAGCAGACTACCCCTTACCTAGATGTCAGGCTGATGAACCATCTGTCCAGCTTCACTAAACCTCAAGGGGCAGTTCAAGCAAACAAGGGGCTGAAACCCTGTCACCTCCAGATGCATTTAAATAAGGACAGCATGTTAAGAGGAAGCAGGTGATGAGGTTTCCTGAGGAATCCCTAGTTCCTACGTGCATTAAATCATCCTTCAGTTCAGGAAAAGAGCCTTTTGATCTCAAAAACCCTAAGAAAATATTTTTTTTGTGTATAGATGCTTGACTACATCAGATAGATAGAAATATTAGTGATTTCCTATACTGAGTCCATCCAGTTACTCAAAGTGGGGTTCCTCCTATTCCATGATCCCCATGGAAGCACACAGGGTTGAGCATACAAATGGTGCAGTGACTCTTTTGGAAGTCACATCCGTCCCTGAAACTTCGGTCACCTGGAGACCGCATGCTTCATTCCCCGCCGCAGCTCCGTCCTGCCGGAGTAGGATGAGTTTAGAATTCTCACCTGAGCAACAAAATTTGAATTGAGTGTTTAAACAGCACAATACATTCAGTGCTGACACAATCATCCTTTGCAACGTTTGCTTCCTGTGGACTTTTTTTCTTTCCTTTTGCTGTTATAATAATCTTGCTTTAGTTCGTATTATTATGGGAAGAAGATCACAGGACTCTGAGCAAATTAGCATATCAGTTAGCTGCACATCCCCATTTTCACACAGAAAAAAATTCGGTTTCTTTCGAGCTGCAACCACACACATGCACACAATTCCTGGAATCCCAACCACATTCACACTCGCTGCTCTCAGACACACACACTCACTGGGCACCGAGACACCAACTCCCTTCATGTCAAAATCAAGCCAGGCTGAAGATGCAGAAAGGTGGACATGGCACCAGGTGGATGTGTAATCAGTAATAAGAAATACATCGAGCCCCATAATGAAAAGAAATCCCCCAAATTGTTCAGGATTCCCCCACCCCCTTCCATTCACTGATTTATTAACCCTGAACAAAGATGTAATTGCAGGGTCTCAGAAAAAAAAAACTTTTTTTTTTCCTTTTTTGCATTTTTGGCAATTTTTTCGTTTGGCTTTCAATTTCTTAATATCTAGTCGTACCATTCATTGCCTGTTTTCTTCACTCAGTTGCCCATCTTTTCCCCCCAAAATGAAAGAAGCATCAGCTTCTGAGTCTTAAGGATGAGACCTCTGCATTTTCTTTGCTTGTTTAGGGCAAGAAATGAAGTGCTGCCTCTTTAATTGGCAGAAGCATGCAGGAGGAGCATACCTTTAATTTAGTGTTGGGATACCTCACTTGCACCCTGGCTGTTGTCTTATTGGAGACGGCAGCCTGCCTGAGATCCTCTAGCACTGAAATAATATCATCCAGCACGCATTTCTTATCCTGATTTCTCAACACACACAGATGGGAAAAAGTATAATTATAGCCCTTGTGGTTCACCTTCATTTCCAGCACGGCTCGGTGGGTCTGCAGGATCCCCTCAGCCTGGAGCAAAATATTGTCCCCGGGTGGGGAGAGGAGGATCACCCTGCCATACCTCCCGGGGGTGTGCAAGTCCGAATAGAGCTGGCTTTTGGACTGGTCCAGGGGGAAAAGGCTGCTGGCCAGACTGCGCTCGATCTTGGCCAGGCTGTGGCTGGGAGCGACCAGGCGCTCCAGGTCGCCCTCGGGCTGGAAGCGGTTGAGCGCGCTGAGGCCGAAGGTGATGGTCAGGACTGCGGGCACGGTGAGGAAAAAGACCGGGTGCCGGCTCACGCACAAGCCCAGCCTGTGGCAGAACGACTGGAGCCCTCTGCGAAGCACCTGCCGCAGCAGCATCCTCCACCAGATCCAGCTTGCAGGCGCTCCCGGCCGTCTTAAAAAGCACATGTGACACGTGTAAGCGCCAGGCTATCCCCCTCTCCTTCATCCCACCCTCTCCCGGCCAGCCCCCATTCCCACCGCCGCCGCCTCCCCGCCCCCTCCGCGCTCACCCCGGACCACTCCGCCTGGTCTTTCCCGGGCCCCACCTCCATGCGCTCCTACTACTCTTTCAAACACTGCAGCAAGTTGCAGTAAGGCGGGCAAATATCGACAGCGCGCGTGGGGGCAAGCGGCGGGCGCTGCGGGGGTTCACCTCCTCCCCGGCCTCCCCGCGCCCTCGCCGCCTCCCGCGCCCCCTCTCACCGCAAGAGCAGCGATCCCACGGTCTAGCCCTTCATTTCGCTGCTGCAGTCCCCCGGCCGCCCTCGCTGGAGGTGGTTCCGTGCAGGGCGTCCCACAGATGTGGATTTCCTCTCAGTCCTGGTGGGGTTCGAGGCCGAACTGGAACCATGTGCCTCGGTGTTGTAAGAAGCAGACATGTGCCCCATAGGCGTGGGGGGGGGGCAGGAGTAGGAGGGGGCAGCTAAGCTTTTCTTGTTTGACGATGCTGACAGTTATTTTTAGAGTTTTGTTTTCCCTCTTTCCTCCTCGCTGGAGTGAATGGAAGAGGAAATGGGTGAAGGTGCTGCCGGCCCATTGGAGCGCAGGCAATCAGAGCCCAAGGCAGGCGGGGTGGACGTGGAGGGAGGAAGCTCCCGGAGGCAGGCAGCCAGTTTTTCCCCTCCAGATACCCTGTGCCCTCGAATTGCGCTTTCCAGCTGAAGAAAGGGAACGGAGAGGATGATGCTGCATTTTCAACACACTACGGAGCATGCGAGGGATTTCCTTGCAACCCCTTCCACTCAGTCGTTTCACAGATTATCGGCTGCAGCGAGGGCTCCCAGAGACCCCATACTACCCGCGGCGCGCTGGGCTCTAGGGATCTCTTCCGTGCTCTGATGATTGGAGGGGAGGGACTTGCCAACTGCGGTCGCCTGTGGCGTGTGTGTGTGTGTGTGTGTGTGTGTGTGTGTGTGTGAGCTCCACAGGAAATATGTGTTTTTTCATAAAATGTTGCATTCACATTCTGTACTTTTGAAGTTTAGGACAAAAAGTTCCTAAAAGCTGGTGTGAGCCCTCTTCCCCTATTTTGTCTTCCACTCTGAACCCCTGAACACGGTTTCTCGCCATCTGATTTCGGAGGTGCAGCTGACTGAAAGGCTCAGTAAATTTCTTTTGTGAGTAGAATTCCAGGAAAAAAAAACATTTGGGGACACTCACCGCATAGTTTTTGCCTAAATAAAGAGGGATAGGTGGGTAGGGGTAAGCCCATGGGAGTCCCTCCGGTGTGTAAAACCGTGAACCATTTAGGAAAGAAAGCTCTCACCCGGTACAGTTCCTCCCTCCTTACACAAAAGTGTGAAGGTGAGGAATTCTCACCTGCATCAGATCAACTTCAAAAACTTGACTATTAATAAATGCATGTGTGTGTGTGTGTGTGTGTGTGTGTGTGTGCCATCTCTCACCTATTAAAGCTTTCACCATTTCACATTCTGGAAAGAACGGGAAAAAATCTTGAGGACAAATTCTCAAGTTTGATGCTGAACTGCAGACTTCCGTTCCAAATTTCTGCTCTTTTTGCATTGACTTCATAGAGAAGATGGAGTTATAAGAGACAATTTGTTCGCCTCTTCTTCGTGACAGTGAAAAGACTTGTTCTTCGTTATGTACTTAGAGATGTACCCATCCATGCATACAAACAAACCAAAAAACCCATCCCCTTAATAAGTAGATGCTTTTTATTTTTGCAAGTAGAATCTGTTCTTCAGTTATCTGGAGAACAGTAGGACAGCAGAGAGCACAGAAATAAGGGCAATGCTTGTGGACAACAGTCTAAAGAAAAATTCTAGCCTTTTAAAATTGAAAGTGAACTTAGTGACCATCAGTTTGAATTCCTACGAAGGACAGGGATTGCTTCCAAATATCCTTGATGATTCTCCATCCAGCCCATGCTGCAAAAGCTCCACATTGTAAGAACCCACTCATTTTTCTAGGAAGCCCATGTTATTTTTAGACAGCCCCTTCCTGTTTATCTAATATCAATCTCCATGCAATACTCACAGGCTAGTCCTCCCTCTCCTTCAGTGGGAAGAGTCCCTTTTGCATAACTGTCAAATGTTGATGTTATTTCATTTAATGTATTCCATCAGCACAACACGCCAGGCCATTGTTCTTGGCTACACAGCAAAGAGGAAATGTACCTATCACCCATTTTCTATGGCCTTTTATTACATTAAGTATTCTTGGTCATATCCTGTACATTAATTTTTCTAAAAATATGGCCTTTTTACAAAATATATACTAATAGGTTTTAGGAATGGACTGTTGAATAATTACATAGTTCATTTCAGAGATAAGGACACTAGGAACTGTAGAGGACAAGTGAGATTAAAACCATACTCAGAGTTATTGCTAAGCTGAGACCGGTGTCCAGGGCTCTTATTTCTAGTCCCATCACATTTTCCCTGCAGCCTGGGACCAGGCCCACCCCGCTGTTCTACGCAATGAACAAGTCAGTCAGAATCATCTCCTCTTGTACTGCCTCCATTCCAACATCTCCATCCCCAATAAATTCAATGGAATTGGAGAAGAATAAAGACACCCCTAGATAATTAACTCAGTAATATGATACACCCATGAGATGAACTACTCTGATGTAAATACAAATCATGTGGTGGAATTATAATGACATCAAAATATATCCACTAAATGTTGAGTGAAAAAGTATGTACAGTATGAAACCACTTTGAAAATAAAAATAGATGCTGGGAATTATAAAATCTGTATTAAGATGTTTCTTTTCATTGCTAGATTATGGGATCATGGGTGATTTTTATAAGAAAAAAACCTTCTTAAATTCAGAAGTTTCAGATTACAGAACGTTGCAAAGATAGTACTCAGAGATCCCACATCCAGTCCGTATTATTGATACTATCTTATGTTAGGATGGTACATTTGTTACAATTAATGAACGAATATTCATACATTATTATTAACTATAGTCTATACTTTATCCATGTTTGCTCACTTTGTACTAATATTCTTTCATTGTTGTTGTTGTTGTCCCAGTATTCCATTCAGGGCACCACATTGCATTTAGTCACCAAGTTTCTTTAGGCTCCTATCGGCTGTGACAGTTCCTTGGACTTTCCTTGTTTGGGGAGACCTTGACAGTTCTGAGGAGCAGTGGTCAGGTATTTTGAAGAATGTCCTTATTTGGGAATTATCTGTTGTTTTTCTTATTGTTAGCCTCGTGTTGGGAGTTCTGGGGAGCAATAACACAGAGGCAATGTGCCATTTTCATTACATCATATCAAGGGTTCATTCTAGTAACATGTTGATCACTGTTGATAAGAATCTTGATCACCTGCCTGAGTAGAATTTGTCAGGTTTCTTCATGTAAAGTTCCTCTTCTTCTACACTGCTTTCCACAGGGGTTCCTTGGGAAAGAAGTCAGAATGTGCCGCCCACACTTAGGGAGTGGAAGCTATGCTCCCATTCCTTCTTCTTTGAGGATGGAGTTTACATAAGTTATTTGGAATTCTCCTACATAGGAGATTTGTTCTATTCTGTTCTATTCTATTCCATTTTATCCTTTCAATCTTTTATTTATATCACTACTGACTTGAGGATATTTCTAAGTATTTTTTATATTTTTGATTATACTTGGATACTTCTTTCTTGCTCAAATTTTTCCAACTTTGGCTGTTGGGAGCACTTTCCATTGGTTCCTGTATTGTTTTAACATATCCCATTATTGTTGGGAACTTTAAAAATATATTCCTTGTTGACAAATCTGGGCCTCCTGTGCTGATACTTTATAGTCACAAGACACCAGATGATTCAAGGTAGCCATGATGTTAGTTAAACATTGCTGAAATGATGTCCCAGTAATTAAGAGGTCATCTATATATTGAAGCAGAGTTCCTCCATATAGTTTTAGGTTTTTTAAGTCCTGGCTCAGGGTCTCCCCCCAAATTATGGAGGAGTTCTTGAAACCTTGTGGCAAGACTGTCCAGCAGTACTGAGTCCTGTTCTGAGATTCTGGGTCCTGCCATTCAAAAGCAAACAACAGTTGAGAGTATTGATCAACCAGAATGCAAAAAAAAGGGCATCTTTTAAGTCCAATACTGAATACCAGAAGCTGTCCCCAGGTATACTATTCACCAAAGTATAAGGTTTGGGACAGGGGGGAGAATGTCCTGTGCATTATCGTTTATGACCCTTAAATCTTGCACAAACCAATATTCATTTGAGTGAGGTTTTTTAATAGGCAATATGAGGGTATTGTATGGAGAGTGGCAGTTCTGAATAAGTCCATATTCCTGAAACTTCTGAATTATTGGGCGCATCCCTTCTAGGGCTTCCTTCCACAAGGGATACTGCCTCTCATTGGGAGACCTGCCCCTGGTCTGAGGTCAGCTTTAACAGGGGAGGCTCGCTTAGCCCTCCCTGACCTTCCAGAGATTCACACAATGGGGTTTACGTGTTTCTCAGTTTCTTCTGGCCAAGGGAGTGTTTCTTCCTGCTCCCCACATGAAATCATGAGGAACTGCCATGCATGCTCCAGAGGGACCTGTAGGTGAAGTTGATCCTCTGGACAGAAAGTGTTCTGGGCATAGAGTTTTAACAGCAAGTCTCTTCCCAGAAGAGGTATAGGACACTCAGGAGTATACAAGAAACTGTGAGTTAAAACCACATCCCCCATGGGCAATTCAATGGTTTCAAGAAATACTGGCTTTCAGGGCTTCCAGAAAATCCGATGAAAGTTATAGCCTGTTTTGAGGGCTCAGTTACAGGTCTGTTAACCGTGGAATATGCCATTCTAGTATCAATCAAAAAGTCCACAGTTTTGCACCCTCCCGCCACTGTTAGTCTTGCCCAAGGTTCCTGGGGCAGGGACTTTAATAGATCATTGTAAGGAGAGAACCTCTGGGAACTGTTGCTCATCATTGGAGTAACTTCCTTTTCTGAGCATAACTCTCAAGTTCTCTGATAGTCAATAAGCTTAGTAATCAATGCATGTAAAAGCTGTTGTTCCAGGAACTGAAGATATGACCCACCTTGACTCCAGGAGACCATAAGCAGTTCCACCTTTGTGCCTCGGGAAGACTACAAGCAATCAAGATAGTAGCTGCCCCATTGTACTCCAGAATGAGATGACCACTGCCCAGGACACAGCTAAAGACCACTGCCCAGGGTAAGGATTCTGCGGTTTTTTTTTAATCCAGTTAACTTTCCCCTGAATTCCAATCCCCTTACCTACACTTTGCTTTCCTTATAAGAAGGGCCATTTAAAAATGGTATTTAAGATGGTCTGTTACAGTACAAACCCACCATCTTCTCGGATCATCGACCATCTGAATAAAGCACCCATAAAGATTAAAAAAAAATTCCTTATTTTGTTGCACCATAAGATATTCCAGGCTCATCTTGTATCTTTCTTGCCCCAGTCCTAGAATCAACCATTTCTCTGAGGAACCCTGGTTTGTTTTTACTAGAAAATGGTATTAGAAACAAAGACCTGTGTGCTTTGTGTGCTGGTTACTATTGTGGTGTTTTGCTTCTCTCTGCTGAGAGCAAGGATATAGGTTATACTAATCTGTGTACATGTGTGTCTATAAATTGTTTTTATATAACTCTCTGTATTTATATTAAGCTAAATATGAGCTTATACTTATGTCTCCAAGTTTAACCTATTGCAACATGGATCATTATAGTTTCCTCCCCTTACTTATCTCTAACCCCCTAGTCCAAAGGTAAAAAAAAAGTGGCTCAGCGGGTGATTTTAAAATCACTATTCTATAATGAAAAAATATTAATTTTTACTAAAAATTATTTAAAGGAAAAGATAAAAAATGGATTTTTAATTTCGATACTGTACATGGATGATGCTAAATAGTAGTACGCACTCCTTAGAAAGATAAATTATATGCTTAAAAGAAGAAACATGTTAACAATATTTTAAATCAAACTACAAGGAGTTAATGTGCACTAAAACATCAGTGGATATCAATCACATGATTGATTTTAAACAAAGCTTAACAGAAAGCTGAAAGCAGTGCATTTAGGGACCAATCAGTAACAACACAAAAATCTGTAGTGTTTAGTTCATACTGGATTTGTCTTTTCTCGTACATATGGGTCAATGTCATTTTTCAACACTTGCAACCAAGTGGGAAACTATTTGCTTGTCGTTTTGCGGGATAGGACACCAGAAGAACAGGAACTCGGACACAGAGCAGCTGAGTTCTCAGTCAGCTCCAAAAGGTGCTTCCTGGGTGTTTGGGGGAAGACACCCAACTCTCTGATCTACAGTTTATAAACTTGGATTTTATTAGCCCACATGTTAATTCACTCATATCACTATTCACTAGAACTTTGTAACCCTACTGTATTATCTAATGCCGTAATACTAGCAATTGCAACAAATAAACTTCTAAATCTTTGCAGTATAGAACAATAATAGGTTAGTAAATGTTAACAGTCCACTATGGATATTCCTGCTCAGCAGAAAAAGGTAAGCACAGAGGCTTCAGTTCTACAAGTCATTTATCCACATTTAACTCATTACTTCCAAGGTCATTCCTGAAGTTATTTCCTAGCTAGCCAGCTGAAAGGGGGAAAGATCCTAGAGGGGTACACCTGGGAGGCTTTTGTGCTTCAGTCTGGAAAGTGACATTGTCCCCCTTATGTCCTCTGATTAGAACTTAGTCGTGAGAGATGCTGAATAATGCACCTTAGCCATGTGCCTAGAGAGAAGAGGGGGTGAATTAAACGACCAGGTGTCAAATCTCTCATCCTCTTCCTGGATTCTCTTGCCTTGTTTACCCAAGGTCCCTATTATGTGTTCGAGGTGAACGTCAGATGCCCTTTAGTCATTTCACATTTCACATTGTTCAGCCACTGCCATTAACACAATGCTGACTTTAGGGCTTTAAGAAAATGCTCTTTGAGCTCATTTTGTGATAGCTTTAAGGATTTTGATGGATCACTCACACCTCTTGGTCAGGCTTATTGTATCCAGAAAGGGCACATCTGAGAAAGTTTTAGATGCAATTTTGATCTTTAACATTTTGTATGCCAGCTGCAACTGATTTAAATAATAAGGGTATTTCTTATCCTACATATCGAGATGTGCAGAAGAACAACAATTACAGAGCTGGTTAATTTAGAGGTTCAAGAGTGTCATTAAGAATCCAGGTCCTTCCCTGGCCAGTGTTTGTTAGAGCATGGTCCTATAACCAAAACGTTGCGGGTTTCATCCCTAGTCGGGCGTGCACAATTCCTGGTTGAGCCGCGTCTGGGAGGCAACCAATACATGCTTCCATCTGGCATTAATCTCTCTCTCTCTCTCTCTCAAAAGCAATGAAAAATTATCCTCAGGTAAGGATAAAAAAAGGAAAGAAAAGAACCCAGGTCTTCATATTCATTCTGCTGTGTCCATCCTGGGACCAGAAGTGTTCTGCTTGTGTGGGCAACACATCCAGGCCAAACAAGACCCTGAGGAAAAAGAAGCTGCCTTTTCTCATGCATCTCGTCTAAGAGTGGAGAAGCTTTTCCCAGAAGACTCCTGCAAACTTGCTCTTAAGTGTCTACAGAGCCTGTGTCTAAGTCAGTCACTGGTGAGAGGAATGATGGCACAATGATTGGCTTAGACAAATCTGGGCTCACAGAGGGCCTGAGAATGGGACCAACTGCCTCTGTGAGCACACTGTCATGGGGGAGCTTTTGTGGGGTTTATTTTGTCACTGTGTTTTGTTTTGAACAAAAATTTCTTTAGGAAGAGACATAGTGTAATGGCAGGAATGTTCGGATGTTGGACAGCTGACACTAACCTTGGTGCTGAGAGTTTCTGTACAAAGCAGATTAGTTTCGGTAGACCATGCTTTCTGAATGAAAAATAGAGGAAAAGGGATTGATTTTATAATTTGTAATTCATTTATGTTAAAAGCTTTATAATGGTTCACAAAGGAAGTCCAGTGATATTTAGTATTTTAAATAATTACCTTCATTTCAATGGGATACAAATATGTAAGTATCATTCTTTTGGAAAATCCACTATCCCTTATCCCCACATCTATATAGGGTGATATGACTGACCTGAGGAGTTTATACAATCATCTTGACTTAGTAAAAAGTTATGAAAAGTTTAGATATGATTCGCATTAATTGGTAACTTAAAATTCATCATATGTAAGGCATGCATGAAATTTGGCCTGTAGGTGTAGTCTCATTAACATGTTGTTGTACCCTGTATGTTTAAAACTTAAAATAAATACCATTCCTATCCTAATAGTAAAATACCCACAGTATATATCAAAAAAAGGCATGAGATGGTACAGACATTTATAAATTTTTACTATTTATAAATACATCATCAGCCCTGAATTTTTGCCAGAACTAGTATTTTCCTATGGTGGAAGAGGGTTAAAGTTCTAGAGAAGAGCTATTAACCAGAAAGTCACAGGTTGATTGCCAATCCGTTCATGTGCCTAGGTTGCGGGTTCAGTCCCCAGTTGGGGCGTAAATGACAGGCAACTGACTGATGTTTCTCTGTCACATTGATGTTTCTCTCTCTCTCCCTCCCTCTCCCTCCCTTTTCTTCTCTGTAAAATCAATAAGCATCTCCTTGGTGAGGATATTTTAGAAAGAATTCTGGAGAAGATTTCAGGCAATTAAGTTTCTTTGTAATTGTCCTGTTCATTTCTCTTCCTGCTTAACCACTGTATCCTCTTGACTTGGATTTATATTTGTAAACGAACACAAAGCAATAGAACTGAAGTAGGTGATCATGAATTTGCCCTCCAGCTATGATTTCATGATCTTCTGGAACTTGAGTTCGTTTGCTTGGTTTGCTACATCTTACCAAGAACAACCTCTGATTCCCTACTTGAATCTCAGTCTCCCTTTTCTGGGTACTATCCATACAGTATCAAATTCAGAGTCACTGAGCTTTGGACATAGCCCAGCACATCAGGAGATGCAAGCTTTGGTATTGGTCTGGGAAAAAAAGAGAGGCTGGAAAAATACTTGGAATATTGAGGCCACAAGGGAATAGCTGGACTGAAGATAACATACTGCTTGCCAAAGTACAGGACGGTGAAGACAGAGTCTTACTGAAGCAGTGCACAGAGATGGCGTGCTGCTCTATACGCACTGGATTTTCAATCATTTACATAAACATTTTCTAATTTGGGAAGAAGTAGACCATGATCTTTAAAAAATCACCCTTTAATTTAATTTTGTTTCTTCTTAAATCCAAGTGTAATACAGGTCAGTCAGTCTGCCCTACAAAAGATGGAAGGATTTCCTCCATTTTTCTCCTTCCCTCTCTCTTTTCCTTCTTCCCTTCCTTCCAATAGCAGTTCGTTTTTCTGAAATGTTCCTTTCAAGGTCTTCTTCAAATATATATATATATATATATATATATATATATATATATATATATACACACACACACACACACAGATTATATATACACACACATATATATATACACAAAGATTATACACACACACATATATATACACAAAGATTATACACACACACACATATATAAAATCTTTTGGATGAGCTCAAGGGTATATTGTCTTTATATTATTTATCATGAAGTTACACATTTTCCAAAAGCTTGTGCTCATATTCCAACTGGGTGGTTGGCCACCAGCCTGGGTTTTCAGTGGTGTTACTGTAGTCAGAGTAAAGCCTGCTCCTGAAAGATGAGTGTTCATTAATTTCAAGCAGGACCATCCCAAGGGATCCTACTTCCTGACAAGGCAGCTCTCCCAATCAGATCCTGGAAAAAATAAATAATATTAGGGAGTGGCTTGTGAGTGGTTGTGAGCACTGGATTCATCATGGAGGAGGTACTCTAATGGGGAAGCCACGAGGACGCTGCTCCTTATTAGAGCTCTACATTTATTGTTGCATCAGAAATATCATCAACTTGATATTTACGATATTATATACAGCAATGGAAGACAGCAACACTCCCTAACTCTGTTAACAGCAAACCTTGCTACGTAGGGCCAGGGAGAAAGAGAAACACAAATACTAAGAAGGGAACACTCTGGGGAGAAAGCTTCACAAAGGGTGTGCTCTAACCCACAGGGAGGAGGATTTTACCGCTGTCATCACTTTGAATGATGATACATGGTGATAATAAAAAGCAAACCAGATTTTAGTCAGTTTTATTATTTCTTTAAATTGTCTACAGCCAATGCTATGACTGCCTACACCTGAGGCGGGGCACTTCCACCCATCTGCCCTCTCCACTGTCCATGGGAACTGCAACTGTGATTTCTGAGTCACTCCCACTCTGCATATTCAACACTGCATATTGCTGAGAAGGTGTGGATGGACTTAGAGTCAATCAGGAATCACAATAGGGAAGACCCAGTTGTTTTATTTATATGATTGTAATCCTCACCCCTTACGAAGACCTATTCCCCTCACAATGGTCTAGATTTTGAGAGGAAAGAAATGGAAGAACTTGATTGCTGGTGCAGCAGAACCTGCATATGTCTTAATTTCACATTGAGTTTTCATGCTGGGGAAAACAGATTTCTTTAGAAGAAATATACGTGAAACGGCATTAGACAACAGACAAACTCAGACTATTGAAAAGGATGTTTGACATTCAAAAATTTGCTCTTCGGCCTGTCAAAATGAGGAATTACACTGTGACCTTCTGGGAAATTTTCAGCGTGTCAGCCAGGAAAAACAATGTAAACAAAAGAAGTTGATATCCAAAAAATAAAAATGTTTCATAGACCATTTACGTGTTATACGTGAAAACAGCACACCTCCAGAAAGCATGTAAATTACACACCCAGAGATTTACTTATCTTGTGGACGTAGGCAAAATCAATAGACACTTAGAGAAACTGCCATGCATCAAAGGTTCATAAACAGCAAAAGTGAAACCAATGAATCACAGAAGTGGTCATTACTAAAAATTTATTGTGCACACACCGAAAGGCGGCTGCAAACCGGTAGCAGTCAACCCAAAACTTGGGATGAGGCTTTAAAAAGTGACTCAAGCAGGCAGCTTTTCATACCTTTCAAACAGAGAAACAATTCTTTGTGAAAAATTGTTGAAAGGACTCTGGCTTGGGGTAACAATTATTGAAGAAGAGACAAAAGTTTATGTATACAGCCTTCTGGGCCCAGGATTTCCTATCCCTGGCGATAGGATGCCTCTTCTGTCTTGGTACAAGGAAGGTACCTTTCACATCGTAATTTTATTTCCTGCTTTCGGGGAGACTAAAGGAAGGTGAGAATGTTCTCCAAAACAGCTTCTGCCCCAGCTGTTTTCTTAAGTAACTTTAATTCAAAATTATATATATTGACTATTTAATACATAGTGGCGTATGTGGGGAAGGCCTGTCCTGAATCTCATAATTAGTCTTGCAAAATAAGCTAAGTTTTGTCTGTACGACTAAACTGGTTTGTCTGCTTGGGGGATCCTCAAGGCTGTTCTTCATTTGTCTTGATTTTAACAGATGAAAACCCTTTCTGTGAGCCCTCGTCTTTGGCAAAGTGCCCCTCCTTTGCTGAGAAGCTGAAAAACTGAAAAACGTAGTGCTGTCTTCATTCCGTTGCATTGAGATGTTCTGTGTCTTCCTCCTACACAGACTGCCGTCTTCATGAGGGCAATAGCTATTAGCCTCTGGTCTTGTACCCTCGGTGCTAGCAGGATTCCTGGCACATACTAACCATGTAACAGCATAATAGCCACTCACCTCATCCCAGAATGGCTCTCCCAATGTAAGAGAGGCACAAAAGAAACGAAGAAATGCAAGAAAAGTATCAGTGTCACCAAGAATAAAATACAACCAACTACGTTCAATCCAAAGGTTCAGTCCTTGTGGCTGATATGGGCCTGCACTCCAGTGTGCTTCATGCCCTTTGCCCATTTTCTGCTTATTCCCAAGAGCCTCCTTGTTTGGCCCTTCCAGCTGTCCTGTCACCAGGCTCAGCTCTCTTGGTATTTTCAGATTTTGCAGTTCACCTTTCTTGTTTTCATTTTTGTGTGCTTCTGATAACTGCTTCTCTTTTTGGTGATTTTCAGGATCTAAATGGAGTTCATTATAGCTAGAGTGTAAATTCAAGGGCGGGGGTAGCAAAAGATAAGGCTGAAGGAATAAGCTAGTGCAGGAATATAAAGAAACTTGAAAACCAGCTTCATTCAACACAATGACCAAAGACTCGGTGTATAATTAAAATATACAAAACCCACCCTTGCAAGCTGAACGGGTGGCTACTTTCATAGAGTTTCCATTTGAAGGGGAGTTACGGAGTTGGAGCAATGTGGAATTACCAACTGTCACAGGACCAGACTGGGTTTTAGAGCACAGCTCTGTTTCACAGTAGATAGAGAATGAAGACTGGGTGACCCTTTGGGAGGCTAGAGCAGTTCAAACCATGACAAGAGCAGACTGCACCAGGGTAATAAGGGCTGGGGTGGTGGGGAATGAAAAGCTCTGTGAGTTCCTTACAAGCAAAACTAGAAATAATTTGGTGGTAATATGTGGATGTGCACACTAAAAGCAGATAGTACACCTCCTGAATGTACTACAAAAATTAGCAGAAAAACAATTACAGTAACATCCCTGCTCTATTCTATGGGTGAGGCCGTACAGCACAGTAGAAATCCAGATTCCGGACACAGACACATCCAGGTTCAAATTCCTTAAATCCCTCTTCCGCCACCGGGTGCCTTGGCCAAATTATTTCTCTAAGCTTTAGCCTTCTCATCTGTAACAGCGAGTTAATAAAAGTGCACATCCCATTAGCTTTTGTGTAGACTAAGTAAAATATCGAATGAAAATATTCAAATACATTCATAGAAACAGGATGTATATTATACGAAGGAATACAAGAATTATTAGCTATGTTCTTGCTTTCAAAATACTTATCAAAAATGAAAGAAAGTAAATACCTACTTAAAAGTAAAACATATGACTAAATTATTTCCATGTATTTAAAAGTTATACCTAAGCATATACAGGTATGTTTAAATACTATATGATTGCGGACACTAACAAATATGGTTTGGGAGAAAAGTTTATAAGTAAAGGCAGGAAAACTTAGCTATGTTTGATCTTTATTTATACTAAACATTTTGCTGGTTATTTTGTAGTTATTTTTAATTAATTATTTAAAAGCCATGTGAGATGGTATCACTTAATTTGCCATTACAGATATGAGAACTAAGGTTCAGAGGGCCAGGAATTACCAGAATTTGGAATCAGTCCCGATGACTCCAAAGGCCCTGCTTATCCTGTTGTTCATGCTACTAAGTAGAAGAATTTCCTGTGTTCTTAGCATATCTAGTATATACCCTTGTTAAGAAACATTGTCTATTTTTTTACCTTTTCTTATTTTGCCTATTCATGTATCCAGGGAAAATATTCTACTGCTTGGGTCAGATTTACCCTAGGGAAAAAACAAAAAGACCTTCCTTAAAGATTCCCTTTATCTCGGTGGGAAGGGAGGGATTTCTATAGCCAGAAGAATCCAGGATTATTCTCTGAAAAAAAAAAATGAGTGTAGGTATGGGGAAGACATCAGCACATGAAAATCAAAGGGAAAAATATGAGCTACAAAATATTGTTGTCAAGTCCTGTGAGATTTCATTCAATTTATGTTTTATTCATTTAAGCTCCAGCCTGTTGGATCACAGGGAGCAGCCATAGTAATCAGCTCTACTTTTAGTCCCTTAGTTATTTCTGATTTGTGGTGTATATTGATCTTTTAATGAATAGTTAGACTCCACCATGTATTTCTTAAAAGTATAAACCGTACACATGTACACACCATTCATATACAAAATTCTGTATGGTATGCTTTTTTGAGAGGAAAATCAAGCAGTGTGTGTGTACACTGTGTGCCACTGAGTCATCTCTGATTCCTGGGGACTCTGTGAAGGAGTGATGTCCACAGTGTCCTGTCCTCAATAGCCCCGCTCAGCTCCTGTAGACTCATGTTTATGGCTTCTTTTAGGCAGTCAGTCCATCTCATATTTGGTCTTCCTCTTTTTGGGGTGCCTTCAATTTTTTCCATTATTGTCTTTTCCAAAGAACGCTTCCTTCTCGTAGGTGTCTGAAATAGGACAGCTTCAGTTTTGTCATTTTTGCCTCCAGTGATGCTCGGGCTAAATTTTCTTTAAGACTCACCCACTTGTTTGTCTTTCTATCAGTTCAGGGTATCTTTAGAGCTCTCCCCCAACACCATATTTCAAGGTCAAGTATGAACTATATAGGCCTCATAATGAAAAGCAAGAATCCCCACTCCACAATGTCTTGCTCTCAGTCCTACTTCCAAGGAATAACTTCCATCATTTTTAGCTCTTCTCATGAATATTTTTCAATATCTCTAAACAAGATTTGTAGGACTCTACTTTAAGATTAATCACTGTAGGCCAAAGTCTTTTTTATTGCTTCCTGAATGTTCCCACAAAATTAAGTCAATTAGTTTTATAAAAATAACTTTAATTATAGTTAATGCTTTAAAATGTAATAAATACACATTATTTAATAACACTATAATGCATGTAATTAATGACAATAAAACAGCTAGCATTTATATTTATTATATTATAATTTTAGTAGCAAATGGATTTATTCTAATTTATTTAACCATCCCCTTTTTGGCACATACTTAGATTAGCTCCAAATTTCTGACAATGAATGATGCTGAATAAACAAAAAACTATTGATAAATTTGAGTCCACACAGAATCCTAGAAAAAAATTCTTAGCAATATAATTTCTGGCATGTTTTTTAGTTATTTGTTTTTTTTATTTGTTTTTTTTTTTAACATATAGTTAAATTTCCTTTCAGAAAGTCTGTACCAATTACTTTTTCCACTAAAACCTGGTTTGACAAAATTTTTCTGTAATGAGCCAGATAATAAACATTTTGGTTTTATGGAACAAAGGCAAAATTGAGGAAACTAGACAGGTATTTATATAACAATAAAAAAACATACATTTTCATTCATTTTTAATTAAAAAAATTCAAAATATGATAACAACAATAATGATAATGGAATACAATTTTTAGCAGAGATCTTCTACTAATATGGATGAAATCCTTTTGGGGTGATACCAGTTGGCTTGATTGGATCTATGGCAGTAGAACGACCCCACGAATATGCCCCATTCTGATTCTTGGATCTTTGAATATATATACAGCAAAAAAATCAGAGATATAATCAAGATTGTGGATGTTAAAATGGGGAGATTAACCTGTATTGTCAGGTGGGACTAATCTAATCAATCATACGAGCTCTTGAAGGCATAGAGGATGCTCCCAGACCGAAGTCAGAGATTCGCGGAAGGAGAAGTCATTGAGATTAGAAGCAGGAGAGGGACTTGACCTGCAGCTGGTGGAGAGGCCAAAGGAAAGCATGAGAAAGAATGTGGGGAGTGTGTAGGAGCAAAGATTAGCCCCTTGCTGAAGGTCAGCAAGAAAACGAGGGCCTCAGTTCTACAACCATAAAGAACTAAATTTGCACAACAACCTGAATGAGTTTACAAGGGGGATTATTTCCAAACCCTCCAGAGAGGAACACTGCTTTTCTGACACCTTGATTTTGGCCTTGTGAGACTTCAAGCAAAGAATCCAGTTGAGTTATTTTGTAACTCAGACTTCTGACAAGCATTCTGTGAGATTGTAATGGGTATTGTTTTAAGCCACCAAATTGTGGTTATTTGTTATATAGCGCTGATAGAAAACTCACACATCGGGCTTTCAAATTTAGTGTTCTCTCTCATCAAGTGGTTATAAAGGTCCATCTGTTAATGTTGAGCTGAAATGAGATTTTGTATATTTCATCCATGAAATGCCTCTTCA
This sequence comes from Carollia perspicillata, assembly GCA_004027735.1. Lineage (NCBI taxonomy): Eukaryota > Metazoa > Chordata > Mammalia > Chiroptera > Phyllostomidae > Carollia > Carollia perspicillata. The sequence continues at coordinate 5,866 of PVKM010004030.1, read as the reverse complement.
CATAGACTGGTACTGCCAAATACTGATAAGAAATCCATTGACACAGGATTTTAATCAAACATACTCATCTCTTGAAGGAATTTATATATTTCTATAAGATTCTCTTCTTAATATTTGCCTTTTAACATGTTATTAAGCTGCAGATTAATCACTTCCAATTGAAGGTTAGGTGGAAGCATTTCAGTTGCACAGTTCAATGAATTTTAAAATATGAAAAGTACCCTTGCATTTTCTTCAAGATCAGAATAATGGTACTGTAATTGTAGTTTTATCTCAGAATTATAGGTCGGCTCAATAACAGTTTGTTTAAAAATGATGATCTAGTTCATTGTTTTAATTTTTGACAGCATAGGACTTATAAAAATGCATTACTTGTGATTCAAACATCAGTTGTGGAAATGACTGTAGTGAAGTATACATTTCACATATAAATGCTCTTTTGATTTTCTTAATGTTCATTAAGGAACATTATCAAGTCCACAGCAAAAGCTAATTTCAAAGATGTTTAGTGTTTGATAACAGATGTTGAGGGAAGTTCTTACTCAGAAAAATTTTATTCTTGGTTGTGAGCTCGAAATCTTCCAGCTGACAAAGTTAAGTCCACAAGAGAGGAGGAGGTACACTGTTGACACTACTCTGTGGATAACTTCAGGTGGATGCAAATACTTTCTGCAAAGTACCTACTTAATAAATGGCCTGAGGCTTTAAATACTTTACATCTTCACAAGCTTTGTGAATTTGTGAAAAACTAATCTTTTTTCTGCTCTACACCTATTTCTACAACCATTAATGATAACACATCTTAGCAGATTCCATTTCAGGTTGTACTGAAAGTGTTTTCTCAACTTCTTGGAAAATATTCTCACCTGTATTGATTCCACACAGCTTATTCACAGATGTTAAATCTTCAGTTACTTCAAACTCTTTATTGACTGCTCTAGTAAGCAACAACTGACTGATATTAGTAACATCTTTTGACTTACCAATAGTCAAGGAAAGCCACTCAGGATCATTGACATTGTTTTTAAATTAACCATCGATGTTGTTTCCAATGTTTTCAACTTGTTGAAAAACGGTTGTTCTCAAGAAGTTGATAGTTTAATTACTTTCTCTGGCCACATTTCTTCAATTGCTAAGTTAACATTGGTAAATGGATTTTCTTGCCTGGCTAATAAATGAGCTTCTGAGGAATTTATTTGCAGCCTAATTTTGGTCTTTTGTTTTTGTGAAGAAATTCTTTTGTGATATGACATTTCATGTAAAATTTTCTATTTTTTCTGTTTTGTTGTTTTCTTATGAATTGAAAATGCAACCAGGGCATAGTCTGATAATATCAACATTTATGTGGCACTGCTATAGTGTCACTGCTTAATAAAAAATGCATATCTTTTTAGGTGACTAAAAGGATATTTAGTCAGGTAATTTGATAACAGAATAATTCACACCAGTGTACCATAATTGCAATATTCAAATTCCACTTTTTTCTTTTGACATGACACGCAATATTAATAAAACAAATGCTATGGTATAGTGATATGCATGGCACTAGAAATATTGCAGAATTCTAACTGTCACTGTGATTTTCAGTGAACGGAGCAGCAGTGCAAAGCAAGGAGACAGGATGGAATGCGTGGTCTGTGTCCCAAATACTCAGCTCTGCTGCTGGAGTGTGGAAGCTGCCATAGACAATGTGTGAACAAATGCGTGTGGCTATGTTCTAATAAGACTTTAATTTTATACACTTACATTTGAATTTCATAGAACTTTCACATGCCATTAATCGTTATTTTTCTTTCGATTTTACTTTAACAACTTAAAAAGGAAAACCCCATTCTTATAATCTATACAATAACATAGAGATCTACATCTAGCTACTGGGCTATAGTATACAAATCCCTGTATTAGAAGAATATCCTTTAATAAAAAAATCCAAAATTTTCAAATTAATTTAAACCACTAAATATTCACCATTTTTTCACAATATATTTCTGTAGGAAGTAGTAGGGAAGAGTGGGGAGTATGGAGGTGAAAGAGGAAAAACATATTCAGTTCTTTCTCAGAAGCAATATCTGCTTATATAAACTAAAAATTCGATGTCTACTATAAACAGAGAGAAGTAGAAGGATATAAATCAAAACAGGTATCTAGCCATCTCCCCTTAGCTTTATTATGCTCATGGAAGGAAAGAAAATGCTTCAGATTAAGGAAGTGAAAAGTTGTTGAAGAAAACATCACACACGTAGGAAGAATGAAGCATTCTCACTATGACTCTATGGTTACTCTGTGTGTGTGTGTGTGTGTGTGTGTGTGTGTCATTTGCACAAGTGACAAGATTTGTCTAATTATTTTTTTTATTCCTGTTCTTTTCTAAAAGGTCACATAAGAATTCCTTTAAATTTGCATTCTAATTATTTAAAAGTGGTAGTAAGAAGAATCCCTTTACTTTAATATTCTAAGTCATTAGTTTCTCTTTATTTTTAAAAGTATATCATAACCACACCAGATCTGTTTATTCCAAAGTAGGCTTTAAGCAGAGAAGTGGCCTAGTATTTAAAGCATTGAAGTGGGAGATATGAAGGCTTTTTCCCATTCAATTCCCATCACCTACCCACCTACCCACCTACCCATCCACCTTTCCTCCCCTCTCCTCTAAGTCTATTTTTCTCTTTGTAGTAATGTGACAGAGCATTTCAGTTTCAGGACAGGATTAAGCTCTGTCTAGAAAAATTATGAACGGGATTTGGTGTTGGTCCCTGTGACCTTTCCCCAATGTGTCCTGCCTCTGGCCTATTGGGGATCTTCAGAAACCCCCATACCCAGAGTCTTATATTTAGTTCTTGTTTCTTCACCTGGGAAATGTTCTTAAACCAGTGCTTTTATGCTTTTAAGTGACAAAATAATAAATCCAATAAACCAGCTTGTGCTATGATAATACTACCACTTACTAATAAAGCAATTACAATGCCAATGATGTTAATCATAATAATTAACATTTATGGCACCTTTACTAAAGCCAGAACCTTTCCACACATTATTTTATTTAATCCTCACCAAAGTCCTGGGTAAGCAATATTAATTGTTATAGGGTTCTAGAGGAATTAATTGAGGCCCCAAGAAAATTAATAATTTTAAGATTTCATAGCCACTAGGTGGCAGAGCCTGGATTCAAATCCAGATCTGTCTTGTTCCAAAGCCTGTGTATTGATTCTAAAGAGAAAGCTGATGCGGCAAATAAAACAGTTGTGACTATGAAGAAGAATTAGCCTGCTATTACGTGATCTATCTTTCATTCACTCTCAATTATTAATGAGTAAGGCAGCCAAGACAAAGGTCAATTATAATGCCTATGTATCTCTGCACACAATGGAATTATCATATGGTAGCCTCCTAAGAAGTTAAATCTTAGACAAAGAGTATAATGTACAGAACATCACCTAGAGTAAATGTATAAACAACATCTAGGATAAAATAGCAATGTTATTGTATGTTGTATGACCTAGTTGGCTTCAATAAGTTAAGAGTATAACTAAAAATAGTATTTATTTCAAAATCAAAATTAGTTTTTGGTGTTAGCTTGTGAATTTATAAGATTATCAATGGGAAACTCAGGATTACAGGTTCCTTGTTGTTTCTTATAAGAAGTTTTGCAGGGGAGCATCCAGTGTTGGGTTCATCCGATGAAGCACAAAACAATGCTGCCTGTATTTTTTAGAAACCTCCACTGATAGAATTTTGGCGTGTGCCATTTGGAAGGATGGGTCTTTTGCTCCAGTCAGTACAGATCGATTTGCTTCTCCTAGCATACTTCAACTGCTCAATGAATATGTCAATTTGATTTAAGACAATCCATTTTATGAAAACCCCAAGTTCAAAAATTGGAACGTAATTTGTAATTTAAATGCTTCTTTAGTTCATAAAAAGCAATTGACTTTTTGAACTCTGCAATGATTATCAGTCAACTGTATTAAAGATGACTATTAAATAGATCAAACAAAAGCAATGCATGAAATTAACATTCGTAAGTCTGGGCAATTGTGTAAACATAAATGTGAGTTATTGAAGATGACTCGTTATTTCAAAACAGTGATTAAAAAATCCAGTGAAGTACAACATATTCTGTAAGAATTTCATTAAATATTTCAGATACTAAACAACATGATTTTATTTAGTGCAATGGAAATAAAAAATTTCATGACATCAAATGTTCCTGTCTTTTCCTCCAACACACAGTCTTCACCAAAATGTTTGGTTTAAAGTCACGTAGGTAACCATCACACACATGCAAACTTGCCCACGTGGAAGACAGGGTTATACCAACGGGAGATCAATACGTGCAAAGACAGATGCGGTGGACGTTCCCAAAAGAATAATAGTAATTAAGTGATGATAGAAGAACAATTTGCAATGTACTTAATCTTGGACAAAGATGGTTTTAAGAATGTTCTAAATGTTATTTATTTAATACTTTCCATAATATTGGCCTCTGTGACTCTGTGAAGTTGCAGTGGCCAATGAAATGGTGGAAGGAGCACATAAAACTCATTAGCCTGTCTCCAGAAGATGAAGAAGAATCACAGTTAACTACATTAAGCAAGAACTTATTGTTTTAACAGATTCTAATGATGGGTAATAAAATATTAACATATTTTAATGTATTAAATCTTATAGCCATGGAGCTCAGTGATGAATCTTTTGAGAATGAACACAGAGATTATTGGCTAAATTTTGGCACTCATTGTCATAACTCCATTGTTGAAGTGTTCTCTTGGGTAAGATTTTGTAATTTTTTTGGTCCCTGAATTTGAATTTTCTTAGCCATTCTTTACATAGACTAGATGTCCAGTTGAGAAAAACCATTTCATTGTGACAGCATTCAATGATTTTTTCGGTTGCATTAGAAATTCTTATTCCCAATGTCATCAATTGCAATTTTCTGTCCCACATGTGTTCCATGACATGCCACCCATGGTGACGGTGGCCTGTTATTTATTCAAATGCTGCAATACCACATGATTATTTACTTCTATTTCTGTTTCTGTTTGTTCTTTCTAGTATAGTCCATGTGCCTTCTTTGACACAGAAGTTTGTTTTGGTTGAAGAGGCAAGTTGATGTATCTTTTAATGTTTTATCACTATTTTTATAGTTTCTGTGAGTTAATCTATAAATTTTATTTCATTTTAATACTTCTTAGTACATTACCCTTTAATTTAGTTAACATCCAGAACCTCTACTGTTATTATAAAAATAATAATCTGTTTAGAGTTAAAATAGGTAGCTTAATGTTAGATAAAATCCTAAACTTAATCATGAACAATATGAAGTAAGTATATATTCAGAAATGTACATAGTTCTTGTAAATAATCACAACCCACAACTATCTTTTGTGTCATTATTTATAAATTAACAAGAGTCATTTTCACATGATCATTGGATATTTGACTGGAGGGAAAGTCATTCCCAGGATGGTTCATAAAAGCACAGTTCCTCTAAAGAATATAGCTTCTATCTGCTGGGCCCTTTGCAGGCTACTTAATTTATATCATCTCTCATCCTTACCACAACCCTGCCAGCCAGGCGTTTTTAGTGCCACTTCACAGCGGGCTCATTGAGGTCATCCCATTAATAATTATCTATGCTGGGATTTGAACTGAGAGCTGCTGGAGTCAAAACCTACAATTTTTCTGTACTGGGCTACAAAATAAAAAAAGAAAAAAGAAATCTCAGAAGGGGAAAATTTAATTATTCCATGAGGAAATCAGGCTGCAAGGGCCGTGGAATCCCTATAGCTTGTTCTCACTCCAGGCACGGGGCTGGCCACTCAGTAATACAGACAATAAGCTGTAATGTAGAGTGAGCATTGGTAGC